>OY977936.1:56106623-56329123 GCA_963854355.1 Epinotia brunnichana
TTGGAGTTAATGATTTGTTGTACTTTGCCAGTAAATTTTTCTGCTGCCATGTTCACATCTTTAATATAGTAAAGTGGGTGCCATGACAGGTCTTTCAGTTGCTGCACGATTTTTTTTATGTCTATAAAAACACTATTATGACTTTCCTGCATTTTAGTTTGGACAAGGTTGTGTAGATGGAGTAGAATGGGACTATGGTCTGTCAACGGGTCAAACACAAGAGAAGTGACATCGCTGTTTGTTTTAACCATAAAGTGGTCAATACAGGTTTTAAGTCTCGTGGGCAGGGTCACAGCTTGTCGCAGCCCATGAGTAGCCATTAACAACAAATAGTCAGTCGAGGAACTTGCATTATTATCCGGCATAATATCTATATTTATGTCTCCTGTGAAAATAATATGTTTATCTGTAACGGTATTTAAAATGTTGTCCAATGATTTTAGATAGTTGGACGGGTTGTGGCATGGCGGCCGATAGGAACATATGATTGTAAGACTGTTTGGCAGAGAGAGCGATATACAGTTACCGTCAGTTATAGATGGTTCACAACATGAAGAGTCCAAAGATTCTTTAACGTATGCGATTACACCATCATTTTGGTTAATAGTATATTTTGTATGATATGAGACGTAGTTATTTATCTGAGGTATTAATGACCTGTCATTTATCCAACACTCAGTCAACACAATTACATCGACCTCGATGTCCAAGTTAGTAATAAAAACAATCAGCTGATCCAAATTACGATTAACGCTGCGAATATTTACCGATAAAATGTTAATTGCGTTTACATTACTTCCAAGGCTTGAACAAACTGACGAATCCTCCACGTAAGTACACTGTATATCTCCAATAGAGTCAATTTCTTTTAGTAGATTCGTATCCATAATAAAGTAATAGGATAAGATATAATGTAGAAAACAAGTGGTAAGTATATATGTAATATGTCACCTGAGGGTAGATACAAGTTGTATTTGTTACGTAAAACGCGGTGATCAATATACGTGTTAGGGTCGTGGTAATTATGTGTTGTCGCTAAGATGGCTGAATTATACGTAACTTTATTTATAATGTATGATAAATACAAGTATTTAGGTGTTATGAGATGATTAATTAGGTATGTAACTTGCAACGTTATGTGGGTGATAGTTTTAGTGCGCATGTGTGTTTTAATCGTATAAATTGTTTTGTATGATCTTTTGTGTCTGTACATCAGATTACAGTAGTAGTTTATTAGGATTATAATGTAACGGGTTCTGTGAGCGTAGGATTTAGTGCGAGTGTGAGTTTTGGTCGTGTATAATGTGTCATATGAGTATTTGTGTTTGTATGTTAAATTACAGTGACAGTTTACGGGGACAGGTTCATAAGAACTAAACATAAAGGTGCCAATTATAGTACAGTTAAACAAAATATAAACCGTGAAAAGGCATGCAGGTAGTCACTTTTTTAGTGATTCTAGTTGATTCTCGGTTTCAATCATAATTCCGCGCGTGCCCTCTGCCTTGCGTAGGTACACACGTCCATTGTCCGTCCAACAGTATTTGTATTGTTGGGTATTTGCTACCCCGCGGGACAAATAGTGAAGTCTTCTTCCCCGTGCGGTCAGGTGTTCCGCAACGTAGACAGGCACGCGGGTCCCTGGCAGCAACAGAGTTTCAGAATTAAGCTTGTTTTCTTTATGGGTGTTGTTGTATTGCTTGACCGCAGCTAGAAGTTTCTTTTTTTGTATACAGCTTGTCAGATCCACTACAATGGGCCGCACACTGTCATCCCCCTGTTTTCCTCGGGTACGGTAAATTTCGCGTATGCTGGAAGGGTCGAGGGTCATATCCACGGTTTTATATACCTTGGTCAATATTTCGAGGAGGTCGTCTTTTGTTTCTTTCGGTATAAGCGGTACATTGCGCAGCTCGACGCATGAGGCACGGGAGTTCCGCTCCATATCTTCTATCTTTTTTTCTAATGAATTTATATACAAATGCTGCTCCTGACTATCTTGCTCCAATGTGTCGATTTTTTTACGCATTCTTCAAAGCCGGAGTTGATGAAGTTCATTGACTTATCTATTTCTTGGTTGGTGTTAAGGATATCCTTAATTTGTGTTTTGATTTCAAATCAGCAATATTAAAGCATAATTAAAGGAACATATATAAATAACTTTGAAGTTGAAATAAACGTAGCTCTAAGATATGGTATACGCTGGATTGCATGTAGTAATCTCCAAATTAACCTTCCAAAAACGAAATTTATGATATCTAGGTCATATAAGTCTAGGGAAATTCACAATATTACTATGAAACACGAAGTAGGTATAGCACTATATTTCTTGGTATGACATTGGAAACACTTTGCAATTGGAAGGAACAGACACAGGATACAGTCTGTAAAAAAAAGTTTATTTTTGCATTGTGGCGCCTCAAACAGGCGGTATCATTCAATGCTGATTTACTGGCTTACCAAGTTACCACGGTTATATCATGTCTACTCTGAGATATGGTATAATAATGTGGGGAATCTCTGTCGACGACCCTTTTTGGGGCAAACAAAAGGGAACCTTGCAAGCCTTTATTTATAAAACTTCATTTGTTGACCCTTCCTTGCCTTTATATATACGAGATAGCGGTAAGTATTTATAAAACTCCATACAGAATTATTCACATTTATCACTGATAAGATAAGGATACAACTACGCAACATAGACGATACAGGTTAGCAATACCAAGTAGCAACAAACTGGTACTCAGAGAGAAAAGTGCTATTTATATGTGCTATTATATGTTATTATATGCATAGTACAACAATACATAAATATTTCCGGACAATCTTACACAAACCAACCTAGTCCCAAACTAAGAAAAGCTTGAACTATGGGTACTAGACGACGATATACATACTTATATAGAGAAATAAATACTTAAAGACAAATATTCGTGCTCAACACACAAATATATGCCCTTACCGGGATTCGAACCCAGGACCTCTTGCTTCGTAGGCAGGGTCACCAACAAGGCTAAAGCGGTCTTCGACATGTGTATTAAAATCTTCAACAAAATACCAGCTGAACTTAAAACATTTCCACATAATGTATTTAAAAGAAAGTTAAGAAGTGTTATATATAAGACTAGCTGTTGCCCGCGACTTCGTCCGCGTATAACATGTTATCGTCTAAATGTTTGTTAAAGGAATGAATTAAAAAAAAAAACATTGAAATTAATTTTCTACCTAGACTTTTAGAAAACAATCTAAAACCGAAGTTACAAATCTCTTACTTTAAAAATGTCTTGCTCTCTATACAAAGTTCGAACCCCCTTTTAACCTTCTTAGGCGATGAATTAAAAAAACGCTGAAATAAGTTTTGTAGTCTAAACAGGCTAAGATCGCAGTTACAAATATCATACTTTAAAATTTTTTTGCTCTCCATACAAACTTTGAACGCTTTTCAGGGAAAAATTAAAAATAAAACACTCGGTTTTTTTATTGTAATAGGTAAGTATTTTTTCTACAAACTATCTAGTCTCTAGCTAAAAAAAAGTGTTTTCCATACGAACCTTGCACCCCTTTTTAACCACTTAAGGGGTGAAATTTTCCAAAACGCTGGCAGTAGGTATTTTTTTGTATTTTAATAAGTAGGTACTTGATCTTTCTACAGAGTTTTAAGTTTCTACCTAAAAAAATTTTTCCTACACAAACATTGCACCTCTTTATCCCCCTCTTAGCGGGTGGAAATTTTCAAACCACTGAAAGTAATTTACCTATATATTTGTATTCTAATAAATAATCTTTCTACACAATTTCAAGTCTCAAGCTCAAAAAAAAAGTTTCCTCCATACAAATTTTCACCTGTTTTAATCACCCTTAGGGGTGGAATTTTCCAAAACGCTGAAAGTTCTTTATTTGTATTGTAATAAGTAATCTTTCAGCAAAGGTTTCTCGCTTGCGATCTTTTTAAAAAGGTTTGAGATTCTAGCTCAAAAAATCCCCTTTACCAACATTGTACCCCTTTTTCATACCCTTAGGGGTGGAATTTTCCAAAACGCTGTTTTTTTATTTGTATTGTAATGATAATCTTTCTACAAACTTTTAAGCTTGTATCTCAAAAAGAAGTTTCGCTCATACAAACTTTGCAACCCTTTTTAACCCCCTAGGAGGCTGAATTTTCCAAAACGCTGGCAGTACTTTATTTGTATTCTAATAAGTAAGCTTTCTACAACGTATTGAGTCTCTTGCTAAAATAATAAAGTTTCCCCCATACAAAATTTGCACCCCTTGTTTACCCCCTTAGGGGCAGAATTTTCCTAAACGTTGAAAGTATTTTATTCGTATTCTAATAAGTAATATTTATACAAAATTTTAAGTCTCTAGCTATAAAAAATAAAGTTTCCCCCATACAAACTTTGCACCCCCATTTGACCCCTTTAGGGGTAGAATTTCCAAAAATCTCTTCTTATCCGTTGCCTTCGTTGTATAAGGTAGTTCTGGTGTAAATTTCAACTCTCTAGCCCCAGTAGTTTCGGCTGTGCGTTGATGAGTGAGTGGGTGAGTCAGTCAGGGCATTTATATGTAGGTTTAGATAGATAGAAGATGACGAAAATCCCATTCAAATATCTCAAAACCGTTTTAATGTCGCTTGTTAGAGTGAGAAAACGATCGGGGACTGTGACGTCAAGATCCTCGAGCGTCATAGTAAAAAACAATCGTTTCATTTGAAGGTGCGTTTGGTGAAAAAGGGACAGAACATAAAACTTTGGAACTTAGTGATTACCTATTTATATACCTAACCTCTTGCGTTGATTTTTTCTCTATTATCCTTTTTTCGAGAAAATACATAATGATTATTTTATTTAGTGTCTACCTACAGCCGGGTCCGCTGCACCAATGTTTTCCATGTTTTTAAACATCTAACATGTTTTCAGTCAGGTTCGGCAAACAAATAGGGTTTTGTTTTGATTGGCAAAACATGTTTGACGTTTAAAAACCACGAAAACATGGCGCAGCGGTCGCGGCTTACGGGGTGTAGTTTCGATTCCAGAGGGCCTACCGGGAAATGCATTCGAAGTTTCCCCTCTCTGTCATACTTACGAGTTCGTACGTAAGTGCGACAGAGAGGGAAAACTTCGAATGCTGTTCGCGGTAGGCCCTCTGAGCTATAACCACGAACTTCGGAATCCGAAAATATTCGGGTATCTCTATCTCTATCGCACTAACTACACTCGAGTGACAGGGATGCAGTTATACGAACTTCGAGTTTCGGTTTTCGTGGTAGCGCCGTAGGCACTTTGGCAGAATGCGCAAAGAACGCGTGCCATTGCCATCCAAAAAAACAAATTCGTGTTAATTTTATTGTTCAAATTTGTTAATACATTTTTTGAAATTACGCCATAATGCGACATTTGCGCATATAAGTTCTCATATCACAATCGAATATTTTTTTATGGTTTAACTTTTGGCATGTGTATCGTAAAGGTCTATCTTAGACTGGATTTAAATTATTAATAAGTGAAAGGCAAAGCAATTCCGCCATTTTGACGAAAATTTGACGTTTCTTATAGCTGACAGTTGTAGCAACGTTTGATTTCAATAAAAATAAATAAAAAATTAAATGAAGTCGTATATTTCGGAAAATTAATTAATTGTCGCAGTCGGATAAAAACTATCCTAAGTTGCAGCTAGAATAATAATGTACCTATATAAAATGTTTCATATTTTTCCGTTCATAGGATGCTGAGAACATTCGAACCACACAAAGCTTAGTTTCAAACTGGCTGATTCTTTTTTTAATTTAGAGATTTATTATAAGTGGAGATTAGTTGACAATTGTTTTTATAGTATAAATTACTTTGACATACAAATTCTTAAACTATACAATCACGATAAATATGACATCATCATCATCATCATATCAGCCAAAAGACGTCCACTGCTGGACATAGGCCTCCCCCAAAGAGTGCCACAATGGCCGGTCCTTTTTTTTTTTTTTTGACGGTGTGAAAATGCTTTACGCATACCCCCGGCCCAGGGGAAGGTTATTTGGGGGTTATGTGGGACTATCTCCTCCCGCCGCCATCCGACTGATGGTGACTGGAGGAGCATACCCACTAAAAACACACCGGAGTCACCCGCATTCCCGTTAAGGGGGCACCATGGGATCGCGAATATTTCACCACGACACCCCCCGGCAGCCCTGGCTAACCAGGACAACCGCGCAAAAGAAAGGGGAGGGCCAGGACGCTTGACCCTCCCACTCCACAATGTAGAGCCGTGCAGTGTGGGTCCCCTACCCACTGGCTCTACTGGGGGAGGACGCGACCAGCGGCCGCAAAACGCGCGCGTCTTCTACCCCGCCGTCTGCGCCGGAGCGGGAGCGCGTCCGCACTGTCTTCGCGCCCCCTCTCCGCGGCCTCCTTCTGCGAGATGACTGTTTCGCAAAAGGAGGCCACCGCTTCCCACGATCTCTCGCTGCCCAGCATGGCCGCCACTACACTGTGCAGCGAGAGATCATCCACATTGAGGGCTGTTACCATAGTGCGGCGCTCCTCGGCCCACCTGCTGCACCACTCCAGAGTGTGCTGGGCCGAGTCATCCTCTGCGCCGCACTCATGGCAGGCAGGGCTTCCCTCTCTTCCACAATGGCCGGTCCTGCGCCACCCGCATCCAGCGGACTCCCGCGACCTTTAACAGGTCATCAGTCCACCTTGCGGGGGGCCTACCCACGCCGCGCCTTCCGGTACGGGCACATTGCACGTAGAACCGATGGCCGTTGGGGCGGAAAGGCTCTCGAGTGGTGACCACGTACCGGAAATATGACATTATTACAAGAATAACTGCCTGTTTCTTATTTTAATTGTTCATTCTGTATTCATTTTATTCAGTGTTAAACAATTATTTTAATATGTTATCGATCGTTATTGCTTGCCATAATTGTTAATTCTAGTTCTTCTATTTACATATTTATTTTTTATAAATGTGACATTGGATGGCATGCTTATTATTATAGCGACATATTATCTTAAACTATTATTTTATATCAAATTATATAATTGTATTTTTAGACATTTTGCTTGCATTTGACATGACATAAGCATGAATCAAACGTAATGCTAATTTTCACATGCCTGTTTGGGCTAAACATATTCTTCTTCTCTTATTTAAGAGCTAGGCTCTTGTCGGTGTAGCTCAAAGTAGGCCCTCTATCTACTCCGATCCCACGCAATCTCTTTGACCTCACGATATGACCCAACATCAACTCTCTTTTTGAGTTGCTCCATGTAGTCTATTCTAGGTCTTCCTCTTCCTCGCCTCCCCTCTATCTTTCCTTCAATTATGTTAAGTACGAAGTTGTCATGTCGTATGAGGTGCCCTATCATCTTCCCTCTTCTATTTTCTAAGTTCCTAACTAACTGCCTGATTTGCCCCACTCTATTCAGCACTTATTCATTGGTTACTCTCTCTCTCCAGCTAATTTTCTCCATTCGCCTCCAACACCACATCTCAAACGCTTCTAATATCTCCGCATCTTTCTGGGTCAAGGTCCAAGTTTCACTTACGTACAATGCTATGCTCCATATTTATGATTTAATACATTTTATTTTCGTTTCTTTCGATATTTTTTAAGTTAATATATGTTTATTGCTGTGGAAAGCTAGTTTTGCCATTGCCATTCTGGACTTTATATCTGGCGTGCATCTAGAGTCTGCGGTGATAAGGCTTCCTAAATATTAGAATGAGTTTACTTTTTCGACTGTGGATCCGTTTAATGAGATTGGTGTGAACGATGGACTTTCTGTTTTAGATGGTATTACAATTTTGGTTTTATTGACATTAATTTTAAGCGTAAATTCTTATTGTTTCTAGTAATGTCTTTAAATCTTGGTCTGATTCTGTTATTACGGCTATGTCGTCTGCAAATCTTATGAATTTTATTCTGTGTCCAATAAATTTTACACCTACATCTGTTTACTCTTGTATTGTTCTTATGGCAGATTCAAAAAAAGCGGCCAAGTGCAAGTCGGACTCGCATATGAAGGGTTCCGTGAAATAAATTGCGGTTTACGATTTATGACGTATTAAAAAAAAACTACTTACTAGATCTCGTTCAAACCAATTTTCGGTGGAAGTTTGCATGGTAATGTACATCATATATTTTTTTTTGTATTATCATTCTCTTATTTTAGAAGTTACAGAGGGGGGGGGACACACATTTTACCACTTTGGAAGTGTCTCTCGCGCAAACTATTCAGTTTAGAAAAAAAAAATATTAGAAACCTCAATATTATTTTTGAAGACCTATACATAGATACCCCACACGTATTGTTTGATGAATATCTATATACTCAGTGACAGTCAAGCGGCCCTTAAAGCGCTTACGGCGCCGAAAGTGGACTCTAGACTAATTTATAATGGCGTCCAAGCACTAAACAGACTTGGAAAGCACAATAAGGTGCAACTAGTTTTGATACCAGGGGACAAGGGCTTCATCGGCAACGAAAGATTAGATGAGCTTGCAAGAGGGGGCTCTACAAATCACTTTGTAGGGCCAGAACCATTTGTGGGACTCTCGCAGGGGACCATAATATCGGCCTTTAAAGCCTACGCCAAAACCAAACACCAACACGAGTGGAGGAATGAGGCTGGCTTAAGGCACTCTAAGCTCTTCATAGAAGGAGTGGACTCGGGCTGGACCAGAAAACTCTGGAAATCCAGTAGGAAGCAACTCAGAACTATATATGGGGTGTTCACAGGTCACTTCGGGGTCAAGGATCTCTTGGCCAAGATGGGACTATCTGATAGTTTAGACTGTAGAATGTGTGGCGAGGAGGATGAGACTATGGAACACTTATTGTGTGAATGTCATGCCCTTGCCAGACAAAGAATGAACTACTTTGGTAACGGTTACCCGCAACCAAAGGAATTCAAGGTGCTCCCGGTGAACTGCATCATCCGCTTTGTGGAAATGATGGAGCAAGCCTGGGAGCAGGTATAAAGGGCAAATGCACAAAAGATCCCACTGGGTCGAAGTGCATCCGAAAGGGCCCTCACCTAGATAAGATAAGATAAGATAAGATTGTTTGATGAAAAAAAAAATTGAGTTTCAGTTTTGAGTATGGGGACCCCTAAAACTTAATGTTTTTTTTTTTCGATTTTTGTGTGAAAATCTTAATGCGGTTCACAGAATACATCTACTTATCAAGTTTCAACAGTATGGCTCTTATAATTTCGGAAAAAAGTGGCTGTGACATACGGACGGACAGACAGACAGACAAACATGACGAATCTATAAGGGTTACGTTTTTTGCCATTTGTCTACGGAACCCTAAAAACATATAAGGCTAAACATATTAAGGAACCAAAAAATAACTGTAACACCTGTGTTTATTGTGAATAAACGACATTTCATTTCATTTAATGTCATTTCAATATCTCACTAATTTCTTATCGCAATCGCATTGTTGTTCGTCTTATAAGTTGTCCTGACGCTCGTTCCAAAAGTAAAGTAATTATTCCTCTGATATTGTTGTTTACTAATATGACATGTCAAAGTTTGATGCAATGTTGTCTTTAACTTTCGGAATTAAAACGACGGTATCATCTTATACGAATTCTCTTGTATGTACAGTCGATGTCAAAGTTATGTTTAGATATGATTTTGCTCCTTATATATTGGTAATGAGGTGAAAAATGTACATAATATATGTTTGACTTCGACCTTAGCGAATGGGCTGGTATATAGCTCTTACCACCGCCATTAGTTAGGAATACGATGTCGTATTGGAAAATATCTCAATGAACCTCAAAGCAGTCTTGTAAAAAGAAAATCTGCTGGGTTTACACGTATCACATGAAGTCAAAGTCTACACTGCAAAGGATTCACAAAGCATTATTTTCTGTTTTTGCGTCCGCTCCCACAATTTCGTATCGGTTAGTTTACATATGCCAACTTATCAGTGCTGTCTCAAAGTCCTCATACATTCCACAACGAGTCTATTATTGCTTAAAGGCAGGCAGATATATGTAGATTGGTGAGTTTACAGATCAACCAATGTATCTTGCCGTCTTAAAGCCCTTATTTCTGTGACATAGAGATTATTTTTGCTTGTATATATGTTGGGGTAAGTTTGTGTAGCCCTAGGGGTGTGATTTGAGTTGCTAATTCGTGCAAGTGTCACCGCGCGGTTTCAAACACGTTAGAATCGCGTATCAAGATTTGTTTGAACTTTGTGTAAAATGAAATGTAACATTTTCAGTAAATGTTTGTTCATTGAGAGTTGGATATTATTTATATTTCGCGATTGTTGGTGACGTGACCAATTAGGTACGTCATCACGATAACGGCAATATATCACTATGTCAATTTCTTCCTTAGTTGCCTGAAACTATAAGAGATACGAACATTTGCTCTTAGAAGTTACGACCCTGATTTAAGAACAATTTAAAATTTGCATTCTTATTTATTACAATGGGTCTCATAAGAAGGCTCAAAGTCACCCAAAGGGCAATGGAGAGGGCTATGTTGGGAGTTTATCTGCGTGATCGCATCAGAAATGAGGCTATCCGCAGCAGAACCAAGGTAACCGATATAGCCCTCCGAATCGCTTAACTTAAGTGGCAGTGGGCGGGGCACATTGCGCGTAGAACTGATGGCCGTTGGGTTGGAAAGGTTCTCGAGTGGCGACCACGTACCGGAAGGCGCGGCGTTGGTAGGCCCCTCACAAGGTGGACCGATGACCTGGTAAAGGTCACAGGAGTCCGCTGGATGCGGGTGGCGCAGGACCGGTCACTTTTGAACTCTTTGGGGGAGGCCTATGTCAAGCAGTGGACGTCTTTCAGCTGAAATGATGATGATGATGATTCTTAATTAATAAAAAAACTTCATATACGGCCGGAAATCGAAACCGGTGAAATTTGTCTAAAAATCGGACTTCATTTTATTATGTAAATTAATAGTAGGTACTGGATGTAAGGAACAATTGTGTGGTATGGAAACCTGTATGAAAATGCCCTTTTTCATATTTTTATTTACTTACAAACAGGACGTAGGTACCGAAACTAATCCAAAGGTTGTCTGGAAGAAATCGCTCTTTAGCGATAAGACCGCCTGTTGTTATTCTCTATTTTTAAGTTTTATGTCCTGTATGTGATTCATGTTTTGAGGTGTGCAATAAAGAGTATTTATATTGAAGGTATTGTATTGTATTGTACCTACTAGGATCTACTATGGGTTAGTATGAAAATGTTGTTTTATTGTAGTTATTAAAAGATAAGTGTAAATAAAGTAAAGCAATAAAAATAATTCGCATAGTTTCAGACTTCACATTCTCCCCATACTAAACCTTACTGGTTAGTAAGGTTACTGATCTAAAATTCATATGCAAGTCCCAATCAAACAAAAGAATGTCTTAACAAAAGCTTGTCAAAATAAATAAGCTTTAAGCCTTTATCCTTTGACAAAAGATTACGAGCGCTCCATGTGCGTAATTCCAGTGCGTTAAATCTTCTACTTGAACTCAAAAACATTTGATTACGCCTTTCGCATTGAAGCTACTGTCTCATTAACGTAATTACACGCGGCAACGGCGCAGTAACCTAATTCCGGGAGTCAATCAGCCTCATTCTGTAACGTTTCGCGGTCACATTAGTGAAATCCATTCTGGAATGGCGCACGATCGTACCTGGGTACGATCGTGCGCGATTACGTACAAGTTGTCCGGATTACCGTGATTACGAGTCCGGATAGGGGGGTTAACGTTGACCTTGATTTTGGAATGATGGCTAGATGCGAATCAAAATATTTATGGTCGTATTCAAAAACGTAATGGCGTTAAAATTCGTTCATCTGTCACTTTGACATTTGTGTTCGTAAGTAAGTAAAAAACACACTTCATTTGTCAGTGGCCTTTTAAGGTTTACATGAAAAAGGGGGTTTTATGAATAATCTGCACATAGGCCACAAAAACTTTTATCCCTGAATACACTTATTATCAATTTATGATTGGAACTCCCGAAAACGTGCTCGATACTTTATTTATGTGTGTGTTGTGTGGTTATCGCCAGCACCATGCTGAGATGGGACCATTTCGTGACGTGTTTTTGATTTTTTTATTAATTGTGATGTTTTGTGTGTGTCACGAATAAAATGTTTTTCCAAGTCAATTAAATCGATTAAAAATTCTTTCACCGAAAATTATTTTGAACATGATTGATTCAAATGATTTCGAGATATTGCTGAATAACTGCATTCCCTATTGAAAAGGACGTAAGGGCAATAAGGTTTTTGTGACGATACGACCTTTTTAATAGGCACGGCACCCTTCGTTGTGCGTGGTCCCACCCGTACTTGGCCGGTTTTTTTCTATTACTAATTAGCAATAGAAACTAGTTTCTGACTTAGATATGTATAGCTGATAGGATAAAGACTCGGAAAACAGTCGGTGTCATGGGCGCAAAATTATATAACTCACTACCAGCAGAGTTAAAACTAGTGCAAAGCGACACAACTTTTGCAAAACAACTGAAAACGCTATTGACCTGCCTAGCATGCTATAGTGTTGACGAATTTGTCGAGGTGTGTGGTGATCCGAATTTTGCAATTTAATTTTATTACTAATAATTATTCTGTTACCTATGTTTAACGTAGAAATCAAATAAGTACCTAATCTTAAGGACATAATTACAAATGTACTACCTACATAAGAAATTCCCTCATGCCATGCATGCAATTGTTATTATATTATTAATTATAACACTAAGAATTTAAATTTGATGTACTCTCCTGACATGTAAAATATTTTTTATTTTATGAATAAATAAATCTGTATCTGTATCTGTATTCCATTGTTTATAAAAAGTTTCATGTTATTCCAGTATATATGCCGTTTTAAAATGAGAACTAAACTACGTTTGTATGGAGAGTCGAGTTAAGTTGACCGTGCTAGAGACAATTAAGGCGCGTAAATAGGTATGTTTTCCATCTTTAATTGAATAAAAAAAAACCTGCTTTACACAATCTTAAATCTCGTAAGTTCTATTCTTTTAGGAAAAAAAAGCGTTAAGTCAAACGATACTTTGGACAAAAACACACATTAGGACAAAAGGTTTTCGGCCAACAGAGGGGCCCGATGCCATAGTGGTACCCTCCAGTATGGCAGGTACCTATAAATTATTTTACTCCAAGCCAGTAGGTACCCTACCATTTATATTGTTGGAAGTCGGGGTTTAAAACAGTTGTGGCGCGTTTATTTGCCCGTCTCGTTGGAGCGGTTGCGAAATTGCTTGTGAAAACACTTCCTTAATATTGTTAACATTGTTACAAACTGGGTAACTCACAGCACTGTATACCCTAAAACGATATAATTAAGGTACATTTCGTACTGACGATGATATATTTTATGACTGTTTGAGCATATAAAAGTCTGCCTTGGCTTGTTTTGAAAGGTTGCTAAGATGTCTGTGCTAGACTTAACTGAATCAATCTTGAAGTACACTTTAGATTCTAGCAGTTCCAGGTATTTCGTAATTTCTATTAGGTACAAAGTCACAACGACAAAGGAAATATCATTCATCAAAGCTATTATACTCAAAAAAAAAAAATTGAACTGTTTATTTCAATTGATAGACAACAAAAAAAATATTATTTAGGTACAACTTAACCCAATCTTAAATTTTAAAGATTATTAGCTAAGTTTA
This sequence comes from Epinotia brunnichana, assembly GCA_963854355.1. Classification (NCBI taxonomy): domain Eukaryota; kingdom Metazoa; phylum Arthropoda; class Insecta; order Lepidoptera; family Tortricidae; genus Epinotia; species Epinotia brunnichana. Next base: position 56,120,307 of record OY977936.1, read on the forward strand.
GTTAGTTATATCATTGACATTTTAATTTAAATTATTGTTAGTAAGTATTTGTTAGTTATTGTTAGTTAAGTTAAGAATTAACATTATTTTTTACACTCAGTATGGCTTTCTTAATTACATATTTGGCTTTATGCGGTTATTCCCTTATACAATCCATTACATTTTCCAATATATTTGTAGGGAAGCTGTTTAAGATAACAGGCACATAACTGGACCAGACCCTTTGTCCATAAAAGTTTTTGCTGTTTGGTACCGTGAAGGTTTTATTACTTGTTAGTGTCCGGAGGTTCTTTGGTCTGCTATACCTATTCAGTCCTCCTAGGCATTGCCTATATTCTAGAATTACTGCCATTTTAACTTTATCATATACATTAAGGATTCTACAATATTTAAATAGTTTATCATAGTTGTTTTTGTGCTTATATTTTACTTTAAGTGGTACAATTGTCTTTATCAGCCTTAATTGTAACTTGTATATACGCTATAGGTATGTTTTATATGTTCTTCCATAGCTAGATATGGCATAATTTATCACTGAATCAGCCATGGCCAAGTATATTAGACGAAGTGTGCTATATGGCATTTTATTTTTAAGTATGTTTAGCTGACTGAGTATTGCTCTTAATTTTTTACATACATGGTCAATGTGTGGGCTCCAGTTTAATTTGTTATCTACTAATAAACCAAGATATGTATGCTGTTTTACTAGGTCTAGGGGCTCACAGTTGCAGCACGGACTTGAGTCATGCATGCAGGGGTGTTTGTGGGCAACTATTTTGGGCACTATATTAGTTTTATTATGTGATGAATGTATGTGCAATACTTTAGTTTTTTGGTAGTTAATGGATACGCCCATATCATGTGACCACCTGCATAATGTATCAAATTCGCGCTGCATTTTGCGTTCAGCCACAGATATGTCACTATCAGCTGTTATTAGGCAAGTATCGTCAGCAAACTGGTACACGGAAGCCTCGCTGAATATGTCGTTGGCATAAATTAGGTACTCAGTTGGACCGATTATTGAACCTTGTGCTGTGCCATACCTGGTCATAAGCAGCTCGCTTTGCTCACCGGCAATGCTTACCGTGTTGTATCTATTCGAGTGGTAATTTTTTAGCCAGTTCAGGTTTGGCCCCTGTATACCACTTTGCTGCAATTTATCATATAATTTTATGTGATTTAGGGTATCGAATGCCTTGCTGAAGTCAATCATAACTAGTAAGACATGTTTTTTGCTATTCAAGTGTATATTTATCTCATCTGTAAATTGTGATAAGAGTTGGGTGGTGTTTTTCCCTTTTTGAAATCCAAATTGTTTTTCATGTATTATTCCGTTGCTTGACAAGAAATCATTTACTGTTTTGCCGAGGTATTTTTCTATGATTTTGTCAATTACTGGTAATATTGTACTCGTTTTGTTCGAGAGAAAGGAACAAAACATATTTACGTTAACTGAGATTTATACACTTCCATGAATATATGTACACCGTGGGCGTTAATAACCCGAAAGATTTTAACCACGCATTCCGGAGGTCATTAGAAGTAAAAAATGTTATATGAATCCAATCCAAATTCAGCAAAAAAAAATTTTTTTTTTCTGTATTTTTTTCGGTTTTTGTAAATAAAATTTGGATAAGTGTAAGGCCTGAGTGGACGCTCGATACAAGCGTGCAGCGGGGCGGGGCGGGCAGCGTGCATGTCAAACAAAGGACACTCGTACTAGTGTCCTGAGTCGACGCTGCATATGGTGAATGTCGAGCGGGCAAGTTTGCGGGCTATGCAGCGGCGAGCGGGGCGTCGCGGACAGGTTCAAACCTGTTTGAGATTTGCAGCGGTGATAAGAGCGTGCTATCATGTCGTGCGAACAAATAATTATTGAAATTCAAAATAAACCAGCACTTTGGCTTTCTTCTCATACTTTATACAAAAATAGAATATATAAAAACAAAATATGGAAAGAATTAGCAACAAAACTGGATATGGAAGGTAAATAAAATAATTCATTTTAAATTTTATTTCATTAGCTATATTTATGATACATTACAAATTACAATATTTTTTTAGAAATCAATTATGTTACTCCAAAAATAGTCTGAAAACTGATCACGCACACGTCTTGATTCTAGGGAAGAACTGTTATTTCTCCTGGTTGGGTGATTTGGTGGAAATTCGTTTTCCGTGGAAAGGCGAGATTCGTAACGAATATCATCATCAAATCGTCCTTCGAAGTCACGTATGATATTATGTAAAATACACGTGGTTTTTATAATGAGGCAACCATTTTTCACGTTTGTTTCGATTGGTTTGTTCAAAATACGCCATTTCGCACATAAAATACCAAAAGTACATTCAATGCATTTTCGTGCACGCGATAAACGGCTATTAAAGTATTCATTTTTTGGACTAATATTTCTCGATGGAAACGGCCGCATTATATTTTCTTTTAAAGGATACGCCTCGTCGGCTATGAAAACGTATGGTATACGTATGGTTGTCCCTGGTATCATATCAGGTGGAGGTATATCAAGTTGACCGTTTTCCATCATCGTATTTAAAGTTGAATAGTGAAACGTGCCCCCATCGCTTTGCTTGCCTTTTCCTCCTACTTCTATGGCGATAAATTTTTTTATTTGCATCAGCGACTGCTTGCAGTATTATAGAAAAGTAATTCTTGTAATTATAATATGAAGATCCTGACTTGGCTGGACATTTTACTCTGCAATGCTTGCCGTCCATTGAACCTATACACATTGGAAACTGCCAGAGTCTGTAATAATCACTCGCTATCGCTTTTAAATCTTCTTGTGTCGGTTTTTTCATATGAACATTAACTAGCTCTGTCCATATGGCTAAGCATGTTGCATAGACAACGTCTGCTACTGTTGTTTTTCCCATTCGAAAACTAAAAGCCAGTGATCGAAAAGAATTTCCCGTTGCGAGGAATCTGAAATAAAACAAAGTACAGGTATGTTTTATTACAATCTATTGTACATTACAGAAAGTGCTCTGAAGAAACGGTGGAAAGCTTTAAAGGACCAATACAGAAAAGAATTAAAGAAGCAACCAATTCTCCGATCTGGAGCAGAAGCGAGATCTTGGGAGTCGCCATGGCAATATTTTAATATAATGGCATTTACAAAAGATGAAGTGCTGCCTTCCAAATCTACGGGTAATTTAGACACAAATGAAAATGAAGATGGAAACAGGCAATTTGAATCGAATATAGTTGAGTCGGAGGATAGGCAAAGTGATTCGGACATGGTTAGAACAGTACCTTCGCCACCGGGATCTGGTGATCCTGTGCCTGTACGAACGAACGATTCCCAAATGTCGTCGTCAGCCAAAAAACGTAAAATAGACATCAATAATGATATATTGGAGATAGAAAAGAAAAAAATAGCTTTAATAGAGACGCGAATGAGAGATAGTCAAGAAAATGAAAAAATTAAAAACGACGAGGATTTTTTATTTCTTCAAAGCATACTACCATCTATGAAAAAATTAAATGACTTGCAAAAATTAAGATTCCGTGGAAAAATTAATAACTGGCTACTCGAAGCACTTACTGAAAATGAACATGCTTCGCAGTATAGTTATTATAACTTTCCTAATTCAAGTGCATCTAATCGTGGTTACTATACTCAGAATTCAGATGAAATTACTCAAAATACTAGTGTCGATAAGTAGAAATATAGTTTTGTTCACATAGTCTCTTTCTTATTAATAAATAAACTCTTAATAGTAACATGAAGTCGATTTATTATTAATTAACTTACCTCAGAGTTACAATTAATTTTTGTGCTGGAGTGATAGAATCAGCAGCATGAAAGTTGGTACCACGTAGTTTCAATATTGGCTCAATTCTATTCAATATGTAGTCAAATGTGGTCACAGTCATTCTTGTGTATTCACGGAATTTGCCTTCATTAGACCTTAAAGTTTCGTATAACGTGGCAAACTCTCCAAACAGTCTTCTTTGCTTCACTACGACACTGGGACCTTTTTTTGTAGAAAAACAACGCATTTTAAGCCATAAATTCTCTTCTAAAAAGAAATCGAGATAGTCGTCTGACATCGACGTCATCGTGGATGCGTCCGATTCCCACGAGCGGTGAGCGTGCACTGAGGCCAGTCCCTGAACGCTATATCTCACGCTCGCCCGCCCCGCTGCACGCCCCGCTGCACGCCCCGCCACGAGCGTCCACTCAGGCCTTACACTTAGTATCGCTTCCTGGATGGAAATCATCCCTTTTAATAAAATGGTAACAATTATTTCTCCAAAAAAGAATAAATTTAGTGAGTGGTAGCTTGTTGTATGTCAATAACGACTCGAAACTTGGCAACATCGGTAGCAACGTCTCCATCAAAAGAGCTTAATGCACTTTACTAATCACAATATATAGTTTACATGAAAATGATAATATCTTCAAAACTAAGAAGGATTTGACTGGGGTTCAAATAACATTTTTTGCGCCTAATGACCTAAGGAATGCGTGGTTAAAATATTTCGGGTTATTAACGCCCACGGTGTATAATAGATTGTTAAATTTCAAAAGCTACAAGTTACAATTTTACAAGTTATACTGACAAAACTGTTGACATGGCCAGTTGTGTTTTGTGATGCCAGTTTAGAATTGTGAAATTGTAACTTTGCTCGTGGACGTTTTTCGGCTAATATGACGATGATGATGATGATGATCTTGGCTCGTAAGGCTGAGACACAATAACAGCGTTGCAACTTATACAACTTACAATACCGCGGGTTCGGAATGACCCGCGACGTCGATCAATCCCGGCCAATATAATATTTTTAATAATTTAGTACGATTTAATTTCGTATCATTTAATTTAATTTATTCTCTCTCTCTACCCTTTTCAAATAAGAGAGAGACGGATAGTGCGAGAAAAATCGAGAGAGATCGCGCGCCCTCTTGTGATAGATAGCCTTGCAAATAGATTTACTGGTCGATCACGTAACGCATTGTACGAACGTTAGGTAGATCTAAATGTCAAATTTTATATGGAAAAATGACATTTGGATTGTCATAACGTGCGTTCGGAACGTTACGTAATCACCCCTCTTAAACGTCAATTTTTGTATGGGGAAATGAATGTTGAGTTTTCCTGGGTAACGCCCTCAGGCATGGGCGCCATGTATTGGAACTCAGTGGTGGCTGATAAAGGTTCCTAATTATGAATATTATTTGGGTCATTGTCAGTCACAAAAACAAAAATCATCTTTCCGGTGGTCTATAATTAAGGGCTTGCGTTTACATATAATATGTTTTTATCACATAGAATTGTAGAAGGGGTAACGCCGTTTATGCGGATTCAGAGTTCAATCAGAAATAAGGCTTGATAGTCCTTAACTTTGGCAATGTCCATAGAAGAGACGCGAACCTAAATCTGACAATGACCCATTTATGAATGAAACATATGTTTACGCTAAGACGTATCGATATGTAATGTTTAAAACCACATCATACTATGATGATTATCACTGTATCCATTATTAAGCGAAAAATTCACATGTAATAAATTGCGTGCATGTATAACCAGGTACATTGGGGGCTTTGATCGATTGAAGAACTCGGTATACCTCGGTTACCCGCAATGAAACGAACCTTGCATGCAATTTCTTGCAAGCTCAGCTAACCTAATTAGGTGACTCCACATCGCAATCGCCTGCCTGCCTGCCTGCCTGCCTGGCTGCCTGGCTGCCTGGCTGCCTGGCTGCCTGGCTGCCTGCCTGCTTGCCTGTCTGCCTGTCTGCCGGCCTGCCTGCCTGCCTGCCTGCCTGCCTGCCTGCTTGCCTGCCTGCCTGCCTGCCTACCTGCCTGCCTGCCTGCCTGCCTGTCTGTCTGTCTGTCTGTCTGTCTGTCTGTCTGACTGTCTGTCTGTCTGTCTGTCTGTCTGTCTGTCTGTCACCAGGCTGTATCTCACTGATACCGTTATAGTTCCAGTTGAAATTTTCACAGATGATGTACACTCAAGAGCAAAAGTTTCGGGTCACCCTAAATTAAATAACCGCAATAGGTTTTTTTTTAATATTTTTCAATAGTCTTATTTACATAACATACTAGTCTTCATAATAGCCACATGTATTAGCAATTTCCGGGATCCTATCATAAAGATATCAACATCCAAAAATGACGATTTTTGCGATATCTCGCTCCGTTAACGTTGTTTTTTTCATGGGTTTTTACGAGTCCGATTTAAACCTGGTAACGTGTTTCTTTTTTACTGTTACTTCTGCAGTTTAGATGTAAAATTTAATGAAGATCATGAAAGAATTAAAAAACTGTACAACATTTGGACTATTTTAGGAAATATGACGGTATTTCATCGACCCGAAACTTTTGCTCTTGAGTGTATTTCTGTTGCCGCTATAACAACAAATACTAAAAACAAAATAAAATAAATATATTTTATAGACAATGGTACGGAACCCTTCGTGCCCGAGTCTGACTCGCACTTGGCCGGTTTTTTTTATACAGGGGTGCAAATTTGTTATTGAAATTAAATAACGTTATTTTGCATGTTGCACTTTCCTCGCTACAGTGCCTCGCTAAAGTTTTGTGTTACACACGGGTGCAAATGTATTTTACTTCTCGTGTGTTGAAACACTCGCGGGTAAAATACAACCATGCAATCTTTATACTATGGGAGAGATAGAGTAACCAATGAAGAAGTGCTGAATAGAGTGGGGCAAACCAGGCAGTTAGTGAGGAACTTAGAAAATAGAAGAGGGAAGATGATAGGGCACCTCTTACGACATGACAACTTCGTCCTTAACATAATTGAAGGAAAGATAGAGGGGAGGCGAGGAAGAGGAAGACCTAGAATAGACTACACGGAGCAACTCAAAAAGAGAGTTGATGTTGGGTCATATCGTGAGGTCAAAGAGATTGCGTGGGATCGGAGTAGATGGAGGGCCTACTTTGAGCTACACCGACAAGAGCCTAGCTCTTAAGTAAGAGAAGAAGAAGACAACTTTGCACCCTTGTATTACAAATAACTATTGTTTAGTAGTGTGTAATTACTTTGTCTGAATAAACTGTTTTCTATTCCGTACTTGTAGGCCTCTTGATATCAATGTAATCAAGCCCTTTTATGTACCAAGATATATTTTTATACTGAATAAATACCATCCTAAGCTGCCGGGGATAGGTAACATAAAAATATTCCCTCGGTCTTTTGATCTGCTAAAGAAATTGGTACACAAAGAATATTCTTATGGGAAATAGCTTATTAATCCGATCGTCTGTATGTATAAAATTGTTATCTCCAGCCGCGGTATACGAATACTAATAAATTAACGAAAAAATGATACAAGGTGTAACAAAAATAGCGCCGATCCGTTTAGGGAATTACAGGTATCGTGTTCTGATAAGAAAACAGTGAAAGAAACAGTATACCGGGTGTGGCCTGTAATAGGAGCAAAAAATTTAAAGAATGACTCCATAGTATAGCCGCAGTTATTCAATATCAGTCCCAGTGTTTCAATATTATTGATCTCCGAAAAAAGAATTAAAGTTTTGGTCCATAACGCCTAACCTCTACGTTGGGTGGACGTTAAAGCGAATTTATCAATTTGTGTTATTTATAAAAAAAATTAACGCCCGTTGTAAATTATGCGCTCGTGCAAACCGGCTTTTAGTAATAGCGGCGTCAAGTTGTGGTTGTGGGTGAACTCACTAAGGTCAGGTTAAAACATACCTACACATATAATTTATGAATGTTGACCATGTTTGTGTTTTACTTTTGTGAACTTAATCATTTATTTAATCATGTGTTTTAAAATTATGTGTAGGTAGATTTTAATATATGTATTTTAACAATAGGTTATGGAACCGATATGGAACTTGTTCTGAAATAAATGTTTTCATCCATTCGTTAATTCATAAAACTAGTTACAGAATAGCGGGGCTAGAGGTCTCAATGTTAACTTGATAGACAGAACTAGCTCTCATGTGTACTAAATCGAATGTTATTCATAATAATAAGTTTAGTCACCAGATCATCAGTCCACATTGCGGGGGGGGGGGGGGCACGCTTCGTATTCAGGTCTTTGGCACTCTTTGTGGAGGCTTATGTCCAGCAGTGGACGTCTTTCGACTGATATTATAATGATGGAGTTTAGTTAAATGAGCCGCCACTTACTTACCTTTTATTTATCTTCAGGACCGGTCATTGTGGAACTCTTTGGGGTAGGCTTATGTCCAGCAGTGGACGTCTTTTGTCTGATATGATGATATATCTTGCATTGTTCGTAACTAAATTCATGCCCTTAAACCTTTCAAGGCAGCAGTTGATAGTGTTGGACGCCGAGTTCATCAATTCCGTGTACCTACCAGTAAAAAAAGAGAAAAAACCTAACCCTAGCTACGCGTTATTGAAAGCTCTGAATAGCCCTCTTAAGGGTCAGCAATGCCTCACACAAGGTTTGTCAGACAGTATAGCAACAGAATAGTGATACAAACAATAAACAATATACCTATGTTTAACAAATAAAATATTTTGTATTCGTATTTATAATAGCAACAAGTAAAATTATGTAAAATCTGTCAAGTAAAATAATTAGCATTTAAGAAATATGCAACTGGGTTATTTTTCTTCGACCAACACATGATTGTTCTTTTTTATCCGACTGCCTATTAAGAAGTTATATTTTTCGAGTATATACATACCAGGGTCCGGAAATTCGGATGCTTTTATACCTATTGCGACATAAGTGTGGAATCGGCTTCTTAAAAATAATATTTTAATTATTTAAGTTCCGGGATTGTATACCTAAAGCATCACATCAATGGCTAAAATCCTTGGATATTAATTTCTGACATACGTTATAAGTGTAAAGAAAAGTTATTAGTAAAATTATATTGAATCCGCATCCATGCTACTCAACAACAACGCGGTGTAGGTATTGAGGCTGAAGTTCAGGTATAAAAGCATTCGAACTTCCGAACCCCGATACACAAGTGTAGACAAGAAAATTCTACTTCCCGGGCTACAGTTCAAACGGCTTGTTGGATTTTGACATAATGATAAGGGGTGTCGTTGGGCTTTGTTTTTAATCTTATGATTGTCATTTCCAATTCATCCCTTTTGGGGACGAATAGTATCAGGTTATAAACTCAATCCAAAATAGGTAACTTTAAATTCGTTCAGCCACTTTTGCATGATTTAGTAATAAACATCCAAATTTTCACATTTATTGAACGAGCGAGCGAAATTCTGCGTTTCAGTTTGGGCACAAGTTCTTTCGTATGTCTTGACCTGATTCTCGGTTTTTTTTAAGCGGGTTCCATAACTATATAGTTTTTTCTACTCCTGTACCGTTATCTGTCATTTATATAGGCTGTAGCTCAAATACAATGACACCACTAATAAGTCGTCGAAAAACTCCATGCTCTATGGCCCAAAAACGCACTGTTTAGCGTACTTTTTTGGTTCATACATTTTTCATAAAAGCACTGTTTAACTTTTTTAAATCGGGTGCTATATTGCAGTGAGTTGGCACAACTTCATAAACAAATATTTCGAAATAAAAGTATTTATTTACGATTTAACATTTGTATAATTATAAATTATTTACTACAATAATCATCATCTATTGTGTGTTAAATTACATGTTTTATAAATTCTTGGTATTATTTATGAAAATAAACATTTCGAATTCGGTCCGGGTCCGGATGCAGTTTGGTTCGGATGGCAAATGCAAACAAATTAAAAACAATACAAACCGAGTTCCCACCAAAGTATATACAGTTCAAAATGAAAAGATGAAAGATGATACCTAAACTGTTGTTAGTCCTAGAATATTAAGATTTTATTCGTGTTTGTGAAGATAAAGTGTAGGTACGTTCCTTTTAAAATGGCCGAAGAAATTAATAACTGCACTCCTGAAGAAATTGCGTTAGTAGCAAAAGAAAACTTGCTGCCCGAAAAGGCTAACTATTTTGTAGTCTCCTATTTATTTACAATTTGTCGTAGAAAAAGTATTGTATGCAATGGTGTATAACTGGTCTAAAAAAGCTCGTGGCGTCTTTAATTGCGATGCTCGCCAAGGCTCGCATCGCAACTAACGCCACTCGCGTTTTAAGACCCTTCTTATAAAACAGTTGCATAAAATACAATTTTTTGTCGATTCAGTTTTACGAATTCAAAAAATCATTGAAAAAAGGATATGCATTTCACAAAATCGACAATTGTCGCCTGACAATGAGAATTTGACTTACATGGCTGCGCCGACAGGTTAAGTTGGTTGCTGGACAGCGTATTGACCCAGCAATGTAAGCGGAATTGTCATTGTCAGGTGACAATTGTCAAGATGGTGAACTAGGGACCTATTAGTGCCCACATAGCCACTAGTAATATTCGTAGAATACAACCGGAAACTTGGATATTATAAGTTGGAAAACGAGTTTGTTATTCCTAGTTTCCCTGATTGAATTTCGCTGCGCGTTTGCCAAGCTATTCATGTTTTGCAGGAAATTGTGATTCGTATCTGCAAACTAGTTTCAATGGTTAATATTATTTCCCTAAATAAAAAGGAAAAAAAAAAGCTTTTTTGAAAAGTTGTCACGTTTCGTAATTTTAGTGTTGAAAATACGCCACTATTTTTAATGTGCCATTGATACAAAAATAAAAACACAAAACACTTTTGCTTAGCAGACGGATAATAGGTACAGTCGGCTGACTGTTATAAGTTGCTGAACACCTAAGTACAGTCGCCATCACATACATCGGTACCTACACTATAGGTGTTCAAAAATATCGGCACATTCACCCTAATGCCTTGGAAATAGAGGTGTGTTCCGATGTTTGCGACGTGCTTGTTTGCTCCGATGTATGTGATGGCGACTGTACCTTGTCGTTCGTTTTCACTCGTTTGACAACTTCATATGGCAGTTTATCATGACGTTAAACTAAAGGCCGAAACGCACAGACAGCGGTGGCGGCGCAGTGCGGTGCGGTGCGGAGGCGGTACCGGTTGTAATGTTCGAACTTATGCGAAAGGGTTCGCACAGAATACCGCGGCGGGACGCGGCGCGGCGCAGTATTCTGTGCGGACCTTTTCATATTAGCTCGAACATTACAACCGGCACCGCCTCCGCACCGCACCGCACCGCCACCGCTGTTTGTGCGTTGCGGCCTCAGAGCATAGAATACTAGAGAGAGGACAAGCCGCCGGCGGCTGCGTCGCAGTTGTTAGCTCAATGGGCATACTCTGCCATACTGTGCACGCGTGCTGATCGCAGAGAATATTACGTTTCTTCCCAAAATGCCTGATATGATGCGCGTGTATTGTACAATAAGAGCGTAGGTATATTTACAAGTGTGTGTGTTTTAGATGTGTGCGTGCTTTGTCTTGTCAATTACTTGGGCTTTGTGTGGGTTAATGTACTTGCGACAGGCGTACTCAGTACAAATCGGCCGGCATGCCCGATCTCCTTATATTCATACATCTGCGGTTGCGGCCTTTAATGCTACACTGTACAAAGGTGTTAAACCTTTTGTGAGGCTGACCGTACTTAATTAACCCCGTGTCTTTAGATTACGTTCACTATGAGTGGTACCTTTCCGATACCGGTCTGTGCTATGTACAGTATATTAGTGGAGTATCTGAACCGGTCATTCAGGACCGGTCATTTTGGCACTCTTTGGGGGAGGCCTATGTCCAGCAGTGGACGTCTTTCGGCTGATATGATGATGATGATGAACTAAACCGAGTATCTGATTCAGCATAAGTCTGTTGTTGCCAATAAGTATTCCCATCTGCAGGAAGGCTTGCAGAACCTGCACGGCTATCACAAGACGGCGCGCCAGCTCTCTCAGTTTTTCTCGCGCTATACCTCCTCTCTTTCTAAGTTTTCTAATAAGTAAGAGACGGATAGTGCGAGAAAAATCGAGAGAGCTCGCGCGCCCTCGTGTGATAGCCGTGTTGTTGTATGGTAAGGTCGCGCGAGACTTAGCGTTAGTGAATCCAGTCTTGTTGCAATTTGAAGAGAATAGACTTTTTAATCTCGCGTCGAGTCGCGGCATACATTTTGCTGCTACCGGCAATATTGCCGAGACCATTACCGGTTTTGCCGGAAATATTGCTGGTGCAATAAATAAGTATGTGATACTTTCGTGATTTAAATCGCAAAATTCTGTAGAGGTATGTTTTGTGTCGATTGACATCAATTGCAAACTTTTTTGTTGGCTTTATGAATGAAAATATTATAATGGTTTAAAAAAATGCAGCGGCAGGCGGCTAGTGGTTGCCTTAAAGTGGCCGGCAACGTGCGACTATTTTGCCGGAAATTTTCTATTGTTCCCGGCTACAGCGCTCCACTACGCTGGATCAATGTAGCCGGGCCAATACATAACCATGTAACACTTGCAAAACTATTAAGGTGACTATCTTCCAGAATGACGCATCGCCATCGATGTTGCAGCTGGGAAACAATTTGGGCGCTACACCGCGCCAAGGAAGTGACGAATGGCGCGATGCATCATGCACAAGATGGTGCGGAGCGGCGTTCTGCACAGATGGTGTCTACTAGAACCGTCTCAGTTTATCTTGTGACAATGATGACACGTGCTTCATGGTCAATTTTGATATAAAATATGGACAATATGATGCCGAGCGGCGTTCTACCCAGATGCTGCCTGCTGGAACCGTCTCAGTTTACTCGTATCTCTTGATAATCAATCAATCAATCAATCAAATCGTTTAATTCAGACAAAGTCCATATACAATAAATTTCTACAATTATTCATTTTAAATACAAAATAAAATACAAAATAATTACAAATAATCATCCTAAGTCTAAAAAAGGGACATACAAAACAAAGACACTACGAGTACACTACATACAGTAAATTGGTTTGCCTGTCAGTAGATGAATCATGTGGCAATGGTTCAAGTACTGACAGTCAAACCTAGCTGCAAATGCCCTCAGGATGCCGTTGGGGCTGTCTCGCACCCTGCGCGTCAGGGATGTGCATCGCTTGCGCATGGTAGTGTAGAAACAGTCTACCCTGGCTTCAGCAAACATTCCTGACGCGCTACAGTAGCGTGGAAGACCCATCAGCGCCCTGAAGGCATTGTTGTATTGTACACGAATGGCGCTGTATTGTTTTTGCGAATATGAGACCCACAGGCTGCTCGTGTAAAATGTTGTGCAAAAGGCTCTAAACAGAGTCACTTTAACCTCAGCAGAACAACGAGCAAATCTGCGAGCCACCATATTCGCCCTAACACACAGCGCCCTTCGTTCTCTTTCAATATCTGCATCGTCCTTCAAGTCAGAGGTTACCACATGACCAAGGTACTTAAAGGTGTCTACTCTATTCAGCCGGGTACCGTATAGGCGAATAGGAGGCACAGGAGGCAGGTCTTTACCTTTGACTCGAAAGACCATGCATTCGCTCTTTTTTACATTATAGACCAAGCCGTGTTCACGAGCAAATTCCTCACAAATGCGAATCAAATGCGTAAGGCCACACGGCGACGCACTCAACAGCACCATGTCGTCAGCGTAGCTTATGTTATTGAGACATACGTCATCAATGTGGCAGCCGACATGAGTGCTGCTGAGCTCCTCTATTAACGCATTCACATAAAGGTTGAAGAGCTTGGGTGAGGTAACCCCCCCCTGCCTCACCCCGCACTCCAACCGGTATGGATCCGAGTAAGTGTTCGACCATCTCACAACATAATGACGACGCAATTTGGCTATAAAATATTTCAGGATGGCATTTGTGCTGAATATATTAGCAATCCGTATTCAAAGATGACAATGTACATAATATATTCCATCTAATGAGTTATCCATCTAATTAATTATACTCAAACACGACACGCTTTCTCTTCTAGATTTTTTCTTTTCCTAGGTCCACTTCTTTACAAAAGACTTAATGCACGGCTAGATTTATATCCCCTAAACTACATGAAATGTAAATCAACGCTACGAGAAGCCCTACATAATATGTCCTATGACGATACTGAGAAGTTATTTATCGTTTTAAAATAATTTTGTTCTATCTTCTATCTTTTTATACCTTTTTTATATATAGGTTATTAACTTACTAATTATTTTGTACTACCTAGTAAATAAGAATAATATTTTGCATGTGAATAACATATTCAATTGTTAGTTCTTTTTTGCCTGAAACACACTATCCTAGTTCAGGCACGTGTTATTTGCCTCTAATATTAAGATCCTAGTCTATAGTAAACACTGATGTACATTATGTTTTATCAATAAATTATATTATAAAAAATTATATTATATTATATATTATTACGTAATTTTTTGACTCGGAGGCCTAAGGACAATTAAATTTTTCACACAAAAATAACATGAAGTTGAAGCTAGGTATATAGTTTGTTTTAGTTAAGATGACGAAAAGTACCTACTTAAAACCAAATGACTGGCATCTATTGTTTAATTGTTATCTTCAAGTGCGGTTGTTAAACAATTACGTATAAACGATAGATCAAACAGTAGCTATTCCAGTACACTTGCCACACTTTGGTCAGTTTAATGAAGTCTCTTTGTTATCTTTTCCTTTTATACATATTTAGCAACAAAAGAACTTGTAAAATCCCAGGTTAAGGGCATCTCCGACATTTTAGCTAAAAAAAACTATACCCAACGTGCGTTCGAAGCTTTACGCAGTCGGCTAGCAGCTTTTTTGCATGGGATGATGACAGAGTTAAGCTGCCCTAAACGCTCGTTCCAAAAGATACGCAATTACACCTCTGCTTTAAAAAAAATATGAGTTAAAGTAGTCACTGCTATCGGTTCACCTTCTGTTACTTATATCCCCTGCCACCACGCAACGGCCATTTGCGAATTGTCGGATCGGGGACTGTTTCAATGACCCCATCCGTTACTTTTTAGGAGGGCCAATGATGAACATTTTCGGGTTAATACCGTCGACAGAGCCGTATATGTTTTACGTCCGTAATTTATCGGCGTACCGATACCGGTACGTGTGGCGGAATCGTTTGAAGGGTTAAATTAATGAGTGAAGGGAAATGAAATATGATGGAATAAAATTTGATTTAGGTTGGAAGTGTTGTTCATTTAGGATGCTTCCCATTGTATTAAACCAATCGAAGAAGTAAAGTGAGAAAAAAAGTTCAATCAAATACATAGCTCGAATATATTTCGCACGTTTATTCGGTCTCGCTAGCAATAAAGTTTAAAAAACCGGCCAAGTGCGAGTTGGACTCGCGCACGAAGGGTTCCGTACCATTATCTATAAAAACGGCAAAAAAATCAGGTTTGTTGAATGAGAGCCCCCCTTAAAAAAAAATTTTATTTTGTTTTTAGTATTTGTTGTCATAGCGGCAACAGAAATACATACTTTGTGAAAATTTCAACTCTCTAGCTATCACGGTTCTTGAGATACAGCCTGGTGACAGACAGACGGACGGACGGACGGACGGACGGACGGATGGACGGACGGACAGCGAAGTCTTAGTAATAGGGTCCCGTTTTACTCTTTGAGTACGGAACCCTTAAAAAAATAAAAATGTTTTAGAAATGTTTGAAAGTTTGAAAAAATATGCCTTTTTTTATGATTCATCATCATTCTCCTAGCGGGACCCGGGTTATTTTTTTAGGGTTCCGTACTCAAAGAGTAAAACGGGACCCTATTACTAAGACTTCGCTGTCCATCCGTCCGTCCGTAGCTGACCAGGCTGTATCTCAAGAACCGTGATAGCTAGAGAGTTGAACTTTTTACAGATTATGTATTTCTGTTGCCGCTATAACAACTAATACTAAACACAAAATAAAATGTTTTTTTAAGGGGGGCTCCCATACAACAAACGTGATTTTTTTTGCCGTTTCTATACATAATGGTACGGAACCCTTCGTGCGTGAGTCGGACTCGCACTTGGCCGGTTTTTAGGGTTCCGTAGCCAAATGGCAAAAAACGGAACCCTGAAGGCCTCCACACACCGGTCGCGTGCGCGGGCCCGCGCACGCGACCGGTGTGTGGAGGCCTTCATAGATTCGTCAGGTCTGTCTGTCTGTCTGTCTGTCTGTCCGTCCGTATTTCACAGCCACTTTTTTCGGAAACTATAAGAGCTATACTCTTGAAACTTAGTGAGTAGATGTATTCTGTGAACCGCATTAAGATTTTCACACAAAAATCGAAAAAAAACAGTAAGTTTTGGGGGTCCCCATACTCAGAACTGAAACTCAAAAAAATATTTTCATCAAACCCATACGTCTGGGGTATCTTTGGATTGGTCTTCAAAAATGATATTGAGCTTTCTAATATTTTTTTTTTCTAAACTGAATAGTTTGCGCGAGAGACACTTCCAAAGTGGTAAAATGTGTGTCCCCCCCCCTGTAACTTCTAAAATAAGAGAATGATAAAATAAAAAAAAAAATGTGATGTACATTACCATGCAAACTTCCACCGAAAATTGGTTTGAACGAGATCTAGAAAGTCGTTTTTTTTTAATACGTCATAAATCGTAAACCGCAATTTATTTTACGGAACCCTTCATGTGGGAGTCCAACTCGCACTTGGCCGCTTTTTTGTATAATGCAGTTACGCCTGCTAACGATATTTATAAACTTCAAATTAAAGGAAAAATTGTAAAATTTAGGCTCAGAGCCGGATTCGAACATGCGACCACAGGCATACATGGCCCGTCGCTACTAACCAACTGAGCTATCGGAACAATCTGTCTGCCCCTAAATCTTTCAATCCTTATGATGATGAGTCAAATTCGGGTTAGCTTTGAAGATATTTATTGTGATTACTAAATAAATAAATAAATAAATAATAAATAAATAAATATTATGGGACAATCTTACACAAATCAACCTAGGCCCACGGTAAGCTCTGTAAGGCTTGTGTTGTGGGTACTAGGCGATGATATATATAATAGATAAATACATATAGATACTTATATACATATATAACATCCATAACTCGGGAACAAATATTCGTGATAAACACACAAATAAATGCCCTGACCGGGATTCGAACCCGGGACCTCCAGCTTCGTAGGCAGAGTCACTACCCACTGGGCTACGGAGGCCGTTAAAAAAAAAGCCGTTAAAAGTGCATTAAGCTCTTTTCATTGCGACTTTGCCACCGATGTTGCCAAGTTTCGCATCGCTATTGACATACATCAAAGTGACAGCTGCTACTACTTACTAAATTTATCCATTTTTGGAAAATAAACATAGTTATCCAATTTTTATTTACAAAAACAAGATTTTTTTTTACCTATTTCTTATGACCTCAGGAATAAGTGGTTCAATCCTTCCCCTTCCTGATTGGCACCGTATGTAGTAAGATGTAATCTTATCACCCTTGCTCTCATTCTCGGACAAGAAATCTGATTGATAACTTCGTAATGGCGGCAGCGTATTAATCTTAGTCGTATCTCTTTTGTCGTCTGCAGTCCTGTCTGGGGGCTTAACGAGATGTCATCTATACATGTATATGTCACCGTTAGATTGTGAAAACCGTCAGTTTATAATCTTACCCGTTATATTGTAAACTGACGGAATATTGTGAACTGCCAAAATAATTCATAATTTTACGCATTCATTTTCGTTAGTTTATAAACTAACAATGTCATATCGTCAAATTGTGAACTGAATCAAATTTTCCTGATTCGGAACGCAACCTGTGCGCTGTTTGGTTGAGCGCATTATTCCACTTGCATTAGTTTCCACTTACGTCAGAACATGATTGTTTTTTTTTGTTATCCAGACAATTTCTTCCATTTATTTAGTCATCCAGCAGTGTCGACGGAGCCCCGCTGAGCGGGGCTCCTATTTCTGGGCGCTTTGCCCTTCGGGCAACTGAAGATACCTAACTAACCTAACCTACCTAGTCTTTGTGTACGTTCCGTAGCAAGCCGATTTGATCTCAGTTCACAATTTGACGATTCGACATTGAAAGTTTATAAACTAACGAAAAATATTGCGTTAAATTGTGAACGGTTTTGGCAGTTCACAATATTCCGTCAGTTTACAATATAACCGGTAAGATTATAAACTGACGGTGTTCACAATATAACGGTGACATATATATTGCGCACGTATTGAGCAATCTTCTGCTCACCAACCATGACATTAATTTGTATTGCCAACGTTGAAGATATAATAATATTCTTTATTGCACCAAAATAAAATATATTACAAAACAATTATTTAACACTAAATCAGGTAACAACAGGCGGTCTTATCGCTAAAAAGCGATCTCTGCCAGACAACCTTTAAGTAGCAGGAAATGACGAACACGCTATTAGAAATTTAGTGCAATAATAAAGCAAGAGAAGTAAGATAACACATACATCTAAACCGTAATGGGACATGACAAACATATTACTATACGTCTTGTTAGAAATATAAAACTCTTTATATTTCTAACAAGACGACCGCTTTAGCCTAGTTGGTAGTGACCCTGCCTACGAAGCAAGAGGTCCCGTGTTCGAATCCCGGTAAGGGCATTTATTTGTGTGATACGCACGAATATTTGTTCCTGAGTCATGGATGTTTTCTATGTATTTAAGTATTTATTTATCTATGTAAGTACCTATGTTTATTTCCGTCTAGTACCCATAGTAGGTACAAGCTTTGCTTAATTTGGGACTAGGTCGATTTGTGTAAGATTGTCCGCAAATATTTATTTATTTAATACAATATATACATCACTAGATATATAGCCCATCCAGCGGACTCCCGCGACCTTACCAACTCATCAGTCCACCTTGTGGGGGGTCTATCCGCGTTGCGCCTGCCGATACGTGGTCGCCACTCGAGAACTTTTTCGCCCCAATGGCCATCGGTTCTAAGTACAATCGTGTCCCGCCCACTGCCACTTAAATTCAGCAATACGGAGGGCTATATCGGTTATCTTGGTTCTGCTGCGGCCATTTAACTGTACAAAAACAATCAAATATTAAGCGTTTTTGTGTACCTACCTTCAGCAAAGCATGATTTGGATTTTGGTCGAATAATAAAACAAAAATCTTTATTTTACGTCCCCGACGCAAACAAGAGGTATTAACGAGATTAAGATCTGGAGTACCCACAGAATGAAGCATAACCATATGAAATATAATTTGTTTGCATTTGTTTGAGTCATGGATGTTTCCTACGTATATAAGTAGGTATCTATCTATTAAATATAACGAAATTTTATATAAGTTATGACTAATTCTATTGCAATAAAAATGTTATCTTATTATTTAAATGTAAATAAAACTACAATACAATTTACTTATATGTAAACATAATTCAACGACAGTAAACTTTTTTTTTATATTCTTATTATTCGAAAATTTATTATACTTAACTATTGATTGAAGCTTTTGCGTATTTTGACATTTTAAATTTAAAGTTTTAAGAAATTGATATGCTCAACAGAACTAAAACTGTACAGTTTAAGATCTTATTATACTAACATGAAACGCAATAAACGATAGAATAGAATTGAATAGAATATAGGTATCGTCGTTTAGTACCCATAACAGAAGCCTTATTGAGCTTACTATGGGACTAGATCGGTATGTGTCAGATTGTCCCCTAATATTTATTAGTTATTAATATTAAATTAGTTTACCTTTAGATAATACTATATCTTCCCTTAGGGCTTAGCCAACAGCGAAAAACGCAAAATAAATATATCAGGCAACAGTTTAAAAATAAAATAAACTGGGAGGAAGCAATTATGTGTCCAACAAATTGTGTGTCGTGGCGACCCTGGTCCGCGGATCGGATAAACTGACAACCCTGATATAACCAACCTAGATGAGACATTAAAAATAATATAATTTAACCACTTTTTTCTCCCATGTATGAAAAACTAAACAAGGGTTGAATGTAACGCCTTATTTGTGGCAGTTTCCCAAGAACTATGTTTAACAGTTAGAAAATTCAAATTTTGGTCTCCCGTTCTTACAGTATAGCACACGCTGAGCGCATTTTACAAGTTATCAAAGGAATTTGAAGCTTTAATACAGACGTTACATTCTGCCGTCGTAAGCAAAAATGTCGCATCTGACTATGAGTATCATTCAAAAATGACGCATATATATATGAGTAATTTAGTCAGATGCGTCATTTTTGGCTGAAACACATAGTCAGATGCGTCCTTTTTGAATGAGACTCATAGTCAGATGCGTCCTTTTTGAATGAGACTCATATTCAGATGCGTCCTTTTTGAATGAGAATCATAGTCTGCTGCGTCATTTTTGAATGAGACCCATAGTCAGGTGCGTCCTTTTTGAATGATACTCATAGTCAAATGCGTCCTTTTTGAATGATACTCATATTCAGATGCGTCCTTTTTGAATGAGAATCATATTCAGATGCGTCCTTTTTGAATGAGACGCATAGTCAGATGCGTCCTTTTTGAATGAGACTCATATTCAGATGCGTCATTTTTGAATGAGAATCATAGTCTGATGCGTCCTTTTTACTTAGGACGCCAGCATTTCATATCTGAATGGAATTGCGGCCGTGGACGGCTGCTCTCTGTCGTAGCATCTGACCGGCTCCGTCCGGCTTTTTGCCTACTGCACGCCGTTGCGATGCGGTGCCACTCGACCCGGTCTGGCCTGTTCAGTGGGAATCGTACATTAGGGTCGTCACGTTGGCGTGGCATCGTCGTGGTCGCACAACGCCAGCAGCGTAACGATAAGTTTTAATATTAAAAAATTAAGGCGAATGTAACCCCCAAAATGTCTGGCTCGCCCCTAATCTCAGCTCGATATCCTGTTCTCTTCGCCTGCGCAAGAAACAACTTGCAATAAAACGATTTGATTTTGGATATTCGAATTTTTTATATATTTCTACCGTGAAATTATGTGGTTGAGAGAGAAGAGAATTGGTTGTGGTTTAGATTGGTGTGGTTGGTTTTGTTGGTAAGTTAAGATATATATGTTTGATATAGTATTTGGTGGCTGTGGTCTTGTGGTGGCTTCTTAGTGGCTGGGGTTTGCTACCTTATCCCGATATTTAGGTACTAGTTTGACGAAACCGACTCCCATCTGACCTTCCAACCCAGAGGGAAAACTAGACCTTATTGGGATTAGACTAATTTCCTCATGGTGTTATCCTTCAGCGAAAAGTCACTGTTAAATATCAAATGATATCGTACATAAGTTTTTGAAAAAACTCACTGGTACGATCCT
The DNA here is from genome assembly GCA_963854355.1 of Epinotia brunnichana. Lineage (NCBI taxonomy): Eukaryota > Metazoa > Arthropoda > Insecta > Lepidoptera > Tortricidae > Epinotia > Epinotia brunnichana. Next base: position 56,141,488 of record OY977936.1, read on the forward strand.
GGATTCGAAGCCACGACCTCCGGTTGAAATTCGCGTGCATTACCGCTCGGCTTCAACGGCTCTGAATCTGGGGAACACGCACGGTAGTAAAAAAGTATAGACCCCTCGCTTATTATATGCCCAACAAAGCTATACTTTTTAGCCAAGATGTAGAATTTTTAGAGCGTGGCTGGTAATGGTGGGTTGCGCCGTGTGGAGTAGGAAGCTTGGCCCTCTTTATGATCTGATATATTTTTAACGCTGAAAGCTACATGAGCTAGGGAGTCTTGGCAGTTACTTTACATGTAATATTTTTGGTGGGATTCAAATATTCAGGTATTAATGAAATATCAGATACTAATTCGAAGTGCAAGGCCTGTCTGAGTTCTCTAGCTCTGTGTTGTGACGGCCTGATTGCTACCTCTGGGACTGTCACACAATCAATGACCAAACGAAAACAAACCAGACAAAAGTTTCGAGCAGAAACAAAAACAAAGCGTTCTAAGTGTAGGGAACTATCGGCTATTTTAAGCAACCTTGACTGAAAATCTGCTTTTATACCACGTGGCAAATAAGTGTAAGTTCCGCCACGGTAAGGCCACTTCCGCATCGGTGCGGGAACGGAGCGATATAAGTCAGCAGTGAATCAAGTTAGAACAGATTCTTTCCTGCGCCTATACTTTAACTCATTTGAACTGTACTCATGAATGGATCTTTGTTAGCCAGGTATACAATGGTCTTATATCTGCTTTTGTTTGCGGACGCGTGCCCTTTTTTGCAAGAAAAAGTTTAGCGCCACATAAAATGTTCATTGTATAATGAACTCTATCGTCTTATTCAATAGATTCAAAATGGACTAAAAGATAAAAAAAAAACCCGCTCCGGGAGAGTCGGGTATAAGGCGCTGCGTGTGGTATTTTATCTCGTAGTTAATTTGGAATCTATTGTAAAAGAAGATAGAGTTCACTATTCAATTAACATTTTACGTGGCGCTAAACTTTTTCTTGCAAAAAATGGCACGCGTCAGCTACTAAAAGCAGATAATACCAGTGTATACCTGGCTAACAAAGATCCATTCACGAGCCCAGTTTAAATGAGTTAAAGTACCTATACATTTAAATATATGCGTTCTGATTGGCGCGGGAATCGCGGGATATACAGTACAGTACGCACCGTAGACGTGCATGCAGTTTTTGGACCCCAAGCCGCGGCAATAGGATAAGAAACGGTATGCACATCTCCAGCGTGCTCCCAAGTGCTTCACAGCATATCACGTCATAATATCGCATTTTGTGTAGGCAATCGCCGTGTGCGCTTTATTTTTATAAGCTTGTTATCCTATGTATAAACTAAATATTAATTGAGTGAATGCAGTGGCAGTTAAACCCTGCTGGGTTTTGTCCGCTGCCTGGCCATGTATTGTAAAATAATTATATATATAAATAAATAAATAAATAAAAAAAGTACGTACTGCATTCGTGCCAATCCGCTTCCGCAAATCCCGTGTGTATGTTTACTGTTAATTAACAGTGGGAAGGGCTCTTTGCACATAGAAGCGATGGCCGTTGGGGCGTAAAGGTAAAGTGGCGATGTACCGGAAGACGTAGCGTGGGTAGATCCCCCAAAAGGTAGATTGAAGACTTGGTAAAGGCCGAAACGCAATGACAGCAGTGGCGCAGGATCCGCACAGAACGCTTTTTTCCCGCCCGGTATTCTGTGCGGATCCTTTCATATTAGCTCCGCTACCGCTGTCAGCGCGTTTCAGGCTTAAAGGTCGCAGGAGTCCACTGCGCTGTGGATGCGGGTGGCGCAGGACCGGTCATTGTGGCACTTTTTGGAGGAGGCCTATGTCCAGTAGTAGACGTCTTTCGGCTGATAATGGATGACGATGGAAATAATATAGTTGTTCGTTTAGTCATATTTTCTTTGAGCTGTAGTTCTGTGGCGCGCCAAGCGCAGGCAGTCGTTGTTGGATATCGACGGGCTCTCCGCTCTAACGACCTACTTTAGAGAGGTCGGGGTGGGCTTCAACTGCACTTTTCAAACGTCATCTGTTCGGGCTTGTTAGGGGAAGCGGAGTAGGTATTGTTGGGAATAGATTTTAATTTACGATTATAGCGCGGATTTTATTTCTAGACCGGATCTTATCTTAAGACCCATCTGTCCAACAGAGCAATTGTGTAGCCACAATAGCCACGTGCGCTTCGAAATGAAAAAGCCATGTTTAATAAATACTTTACTCGAAGAACTCTATTGTTAAAGTAGTCTATTGTTTTAAATACAAAATAAACAACATTGCTAAGTAGTATTTTTGAATGTTGACCTTCTTTCCTTAGACTTAAAGCTGCCTTTTCGTTAAAAGGGTGTTGACGTTTTCTTCGTTTATTTTGCAGTATCAATTAGCAGTAACACTTAACTTTAAAATACAAACGCTTTGGGTACCACCTAACAATAAAAGACAATCACATTGTTTAGTACCCACAGAGATAATTTAATTCAGTCAAGAAAAATAATCCGCACTATTACTTACATGGAATTTAAGGTAATGTGACATTCGACCGAAATTCGTTTAGCTTTACAATAGTAACATTTTTTTTAAAAGGCGTCTATATTTTAGTGTTATTTTTTAATATGCCTACCCTTGTATCAACTGCCTAAATATGGTCATTGATTTTGTTTTATAACATATATCACAAGACATTTAAAATTATATATATAAATATAATTAAAAATTCAAGGACCGCCATATTTATAATGTTAATTCCAGTTATTACGATCACCGTGCACAGACTACGCTGAATCTCATCATCATTAAAAAAAAATTAAAAGACTTTTAATCTCACGAAGAACAAGCATTGGGGTGGTATTCACGTAATGGCGGTTATATATTGCTGGGTGCGGCTAAAATACAGCTTCATGAATCATGGCGGCGTTTAAAACTAGTTCACAGAACAGGCTTTTATTATTTCCTATGTCGAGTTAAAACTTTAAAACCGAGCGAGCCGTCACACATTCTGGCATAGAAGTAAATTTTGTCCGTCGCTTTGCATAGATAGAAATTATTTTGTGACATAAGTTGGTATAACTGTCTACAACCTAGTGCCAAACTTGGCACATTATCAGATACCGCAACTTTTTATGGCAATCTCTTCGTCTAATTGAATTTTGCTGTTGCTGTTTGGCATTTTGCATCATTATTACTTCAGGCTTTTAAAATGTAAAGACGGGTCAAGCAAAGTGTCTTATTCACCGTCCTGAAGCCAAAACCTAAGTGAGGAAACTGTTTATATGTTTTCTATTGTTTTCTAGTGCTATGGATGTGGTGTGGGTTATTCCTATCACCAAAAAAACAATCAGGCACTTCTAAAATTGTCATCCATAGTCCATACCCAATTCCAACAAATGCCTTCTTTAAAACAAAAGGATAAAGTAACCGAACTTCCAGTTTTCTAAATAGCAAACGTAGGTACCTACCCTTCCGTTATTTCCGGTTCTGTTCATTTTTGCGATGGTTGATATTGCCCTTTTAGATGTCTGCTCTTGGGGAAGTGTTTGAATATAATTTTTATCTAGACAGTTTTTATTACTATATTCAAAAGATATGTCAGTTGACATTTCATTATAATTCATATTCAATTTGACGATATTGATATAAATTAATATATGGCGTAACGCATCAGCATTGCAATTCAACAAGGAAAGGCCGTCAGTGACGTAAAGTTTGTTCATAAACGGTACTGTAGGTACGCCGAGGTTAATAATTCTATTACATCTAGTTTCGTAGTAACGACGTGTTGTGTCTATTTTATTTTTTATACTACAACGGTGGCAAACAAGCTTAGCCTGCCTGATGTTAAGCTGGTACCGTCACCTATGGACACTTGTGACTCCAGAAGAATCACAAGCGCGTTGCTGACCCTTTATTCACTCGAGGATTCGCTGTGTTGGCAGATAGATACATGCAGGTCCCTCACTCCCAACACAGCGCACCCTAGGGAGCTCTGGCGACCTTACTCACCACCAGGAACACAACACCACATACTTCATAGCATGCAATAATATAGCAACACTACAAAGCAGTGGTGCTATTATGGCTGCGGTCTTCTGTAAGGTGGAGGTACTTCCCCAGTGGGGCTACTAATACGAGCGAGATGACATTCCGCTGTGCCCTACCTCTCTGAATCTATCTATCCTAGTAACTGAACACACGTGCGTCAGAGAGCTTCAGACGCTATTCGCTACATAAATAATTATCATGGGCAACATGTCACACCGGATGCATCTGCGTAGACGTGCACGTCTACGCAGACGCATCCGGTGTGACATGTCGTATGAGGATTCAATACATTACAACGCAGTGGTCTACGTGCTGCACACGCATACGTGCTACGCGCGCAGTCGGTGTGGCTCAATGCCAGGAACCCGCCTAGCGGGTGTCTACGGCGTAGGCATACCCAGTTAGCAGAAAAACGACGGGGTCGGCTACGAGCGTAGCGCGTAGCGATTCTATGCAGTGCATGTGTTAGTCTGCTACAGCCTACGGCGTCGCTCGAAGCGTAGTGTTTCGGTCAATGGTGACTAAGATTTTTTTACGATACCATTCGAACCAGTTTTTGGAGAGTAACAATGTTTGCACGGGAGCAACTACAATTGAAGAACATAAATTTTAAAAAACCCAAAAAATTGAGACAAAGGCCTCGCTGGCGGCAGCCATAATAGCTTCATACACACACACGGGTATGACGTCACACCTGTTACTTGTGCTAATCGTTGTATGTAAAATCAAGTAAATTGCTGTTTAATTCGCAAAACACTGATTTTAGGTACATATGTAGTTGTCATACAATTTTGTTGCTATAGAAGCGTAAGGATTATAATGGAACATGATTTTAACATGAGGCATTATTATGCCTATTGTAACAATGACCTGATCGTCTATTGAAACGATATAATACCTCGAGTCCTGTCTCGTTTTCAATGGGAATTGATCCCTTATATGGCTCGGACTACATGCATCCATGATTCCACGAATACCAGGCATCTGATGTGTGTAGAATACGCCAATGGTCGATGTAATATCCAACTGACAACGACTGAAGGATCGACGACACCTGTGTTCATAGTTTGTTTTAGTTAAAACTAGTTGACCCGGCGAACTTCGTGTCACCATATTCGCCATACAAAATCTATGAGAAAGTTTTTCTTTCATCACTTTTTAATTTTTTTGTAGTTATTCTGCTATTGTGTGCGAAGGCAAATCCAACAAATCAAACATCATAGAAATCGGTTCAGCCGTTCTCAAGTTATAAATGGTGTAACTAACACGAAAATGCAACTTAACGTGAAATTTTACAACTTATTTTGTTGCTAAATATGAAAGGAAAAATAACAAAGCGACGTCATAAAACTGACTGAAGCGTGGCGCGTGTACTGGAGTAGCTACTATTTTTCCTATTGTTTAATGCGTAATTGTTTTACAACCCTAGTTAAAGATAATCATAGATGTCAGCAAAGGTTGGTTTTAAGTACTTTTCGTATTAACTGCTTCTTTGTACTGACGCGCCGTAAGGAGAGTAAAGTGAAGGCGACAAAATTCAGGTTTAGACACGTACCTTTCAAACCCTTACTAACGTACATGTTTAAATAATTTTCCGTCATAAATGTCATCTTTGGTACGAAGTTTTCTTTTATTTGAACACGACAGGTTTTTATCTTGTTTAATTGAGGAGTTCCTTTGGCCACCTTCCATCGCTATTATCAAACCAGCTTTATAGTACCATACTATTTCATTGACACCCGACTGTAAATGCAGTTATCTACTCTACTATACGAGTATACAGATAAGTTTGTCAGCAAAACTTTGTACATAAGTATTTCAATAAGGGGTAATCACTGGAACTAAGTCATGCGATTCCAAAAAAATAGTTGTCTACATGTATAGAATGTAATTTTATTCTACACGGCATCCTATTATCTTATTTGTAATACGCGGATGGAGTCACGCTGGCAAATCGGTCCTAATAATCTTATTATTTAGGTAAAGTTCTCTTGAATATCCAAATAACAAATAGGAAGACATTTCACAATCGTAACAGGGGCTCGTTTCTTAAATAAAATTCTACTTTCCTACAGCTATTTCTAAGGTCCCATCGGAAATCAAATATTGACATCTGTCAGAGTAAATGGAATTTGGAATGAATACCTGGTGCTGGGAGCGAGCTAGCACAGACACCTATATTGACAGCTTTCCATTGGAGACAGTGTAAATAAAATAAAAATTTGACTACATTATAACTGACTGTTAGGTGATCAAGCAAGTTTATCAAAATATCAGTATAAATACTGCCAATTAGACCCTTAGGTAATTTTATACGACAAAATATACATCGTTGAATCTATGAAGAAGGGACCTACTTCTACCAACGCCGTGGACAAAACAAAAAAATTACTAACTTAGGCTTTCTTTTTAGGGTTCCGTAGCCAAATGGCACGGAACCCTTATGGATTCGTCATGTCTATGTCTGTCCGTCCGTATGTCACAGCCACTTTTTTCCGGAACTATAAGAACTATACTGTTGAAACTTGGTAAGTAGATGTATTCTGTGAACCGCATTAAGATTTTTATACAAAAATACAAAAAGAACAATACATTTTGGGGGTTCCCCATACTTTGAACTGAAACTCAAAAATTTTTTTTTCATCAAACCTATGTGGGGGTATTTATGGATAGGTATTCAAAAATGATATTGAGGTTTTTTAATATATTTTTTTCTAAACTGAATAGTTTGCGCGAGAGACACTTCCAAAGTGGTTAAATTTGTCCCCCCCTGTAACTTCTAAAATAAGAGAAAGATAAAACTAAAAAAAAATATATGATGTACATTAATTACCATGCAAACTTCCACCGAAAATTGGTTTGAACGAGATCTAGTAAGTAGTTTTTAAACCGCAATTTATTTTACGGAATCCTTCATGGGCGACCTTTAATTTCTGAAGGCTGTCCTGGAAAGCTGTGTTGGAGTTGACGAGCTGCTTCCACGCTTCCCCGTCGTCAGCTTCTCGGAGCGCTTCGGTTACTGTGAGCCCCATCAACTCTCGCAAAGATTCAGAACAGCGGGTGGGTGATCGCTCTCGTAGTCTCGTTCGGTCCACCTTACTCACTTTATTTATATATTTATAGAATAGAATAAGAATCATTTATTTACCATGACTTAAAACAACCATTTTCTTAAGTACAGCGACTTTCACACTAGGCACAGCCTGTATCGTCAAATCAAACACGAGAATTACAAACAACATGCGACTTTTATTAGCAATCTTTAACGAAACGTTAAGACTTAGTACTAACATAGTTTTTTTAAAGAATTTATGGGGCAATAAAAACATACAAAATATTAAGTTTGTTCATAGTGTGAATGTGTTTGAGTATGTAATGTAGGAGAGTGTGTGTAGTGTGAGTGTAGGTGAGGGAAGGATGAGAGTAGCTTATTTGAGCCCAATTGTGTGTCAAATTGTTTACATTATGGTGCACTTCCCATTTTGCACATCTCACTGGTACATGGTTCAATACCCCGCTATGATTCTTGCAAGTTCCTAGGATTTACCATTATGCCAGGCTGAAGTGGAAAGAAGACGTAGACAACTTGTGTGAAAGGTTGGGCAGTGCTGTATTTGCGCAGCGCAAACTGAAGCCCTTGTCTCGAGTGACGCACTACTTGAGATATACTCGTATTACGCATTTTTATTTTCAAATATGTCGTATCGTATTGTTTTACACGGGAACTCAACAAACTCAAGAAAGGGTGTTCAAATTACAAAAACGCCTACGTATATTAGCGGGAGTTAATCCGAGGCACTCGTGTAGAGAACTCTTCAAACAGTACAAGATAATGACTTATTAATCTCATGATTCACTTTACGTATTTGAAGTAATTTTGTTCACGCATCGAAACATTCACTTGTTTAAACGGGCAAATATGCCTGGCAGATTCTCTTTGCCTGGCAGAATCACCCGTCAGATGGGGCGACTACTGCCTGTATCGCGGCGACTCTCGTTGCTCGACAAGAGCCCGCGCGTAATAGGCCCGTCGATGTACGGTCGATGTAAGGTCTCGTTTTTAATCAAGGCACCCACCATGATTAAAAACGAGACCTCAAATGCCATATTTGAGAGCTGACTGAAACAACTTTTATAACCAAAATCACTGTATTCTTTTAAGGAATACAACGAACAAAGACTATAAATTGTAATTGTTTTTAATAATGAAACCGAATGAGGTTTTAGGTTAAAGATGAGATTATTATTGTATTATGAATTAAATCTAGGATGGCCTGGCTGTTATTACCGCCTGTTGTTACCATTATTGATTTTATTTACTCTTTTAACATGATTTTCTTATATTGTGGTGCAATAAAGAATATTACTACTACTACTAACTATTATTAATATTCTGACATTGACATGGTACCATTGTGACATTACCTAAAGTGTTCTTATTGATTTTTTTTTTGTTTTAATTTTGAATTGGATTTTGAGACGACCTCTGTAGCCTAGTTGGTAGTGACCCTGCCTACGAAGCCGGAGGTCCCGGGTTCGAATCCCAGTAAGGGCATTTATTTGTGTGATGAGCTGATGAGCACAAATATTTGTTCCTGAGTCACGGATGTATGTGTATAAGTGGGTTTATCGTCGTCTAGTACCCACAGTACAAGCTTTGCTTAGTTTGGGACTAGGTCGATTTGTGTAAGATTGTCCCCAAAATATTTATTTATTTATTATTGACTATTATTAACTTTCTTATACACTTCGACGATCTTTATGAAATGACTTGTAAATTATCAAAATTGAATTATCTAATCTAATCATAGATCAGCCATTTCACTAAAGCACCCTATGTACCTATGTTTTACTATATTTTAATTGTTGTACACGGAGGCCACCGCAATTTTAATTAAATAAAAACAAGATTATCGCTAATTTTCAAGATTAAGTTTTCTAGAAATATAATAAATCAGTTTGTAAGATGAAAGCCAAGTTAATGAAATCCTTAAATAAAACCTGCTTAAAATTTCATTACTCGGCCATAATTAAAACATGAAATTATCCAGGTTTTTAATAAAATTTACGGTAATTCACTTTTTAACGAGATTTAGTGTCATGTTCAGTAAACAAAGAATTAGTTTTCTATTGAACTACCAAAGCTTTGGCAGTGAATTAATTAATTTTATCCCATTGACAAAAAGAAGTATGATCTTAATTTGACTTAAATACCTACTTACACAAATACTCATAATATCATCACGCCTGTTTCCCGGAGGGGTAGGTAGAGATCACTGACTTCCATTTGCTAAATCCAATCGACTTAAGTACTCATTGTACAAACGAAATACCTACCTAGGGCGGCACATCGTGCACCCAGAAGAGGTGCAACATATCACCGCCCAAAGAATCTGGAATTTCCTGGAGGCAACGGGCCTTAACGGTGAACTCTAAAGAAAGGGCTGCCACAATATATCACTTGCTGGTCGAAGCGGCATATTAAGGCCCACAAAACAAATAATGATAATAATAAGTACTCATCATCATCATCATATCAGTTGAAAGACGTCCACTGCTGGAGCCTCCCCCAGAGAGTGCCACAATGAGCGGCTTAAGTACTCATTGAAATGTTTTAAACGGGACACGCCTATTCAATAACGCTGGCAAACAAGTAGACGGCTTGCGACAGTTGCGATAGTAAGACACAGTGGCCGAAAGACACTTGTGATTCTGGACGAGTACTTGCGATTGCGACCCTTTCTTGATTTAAGAAAGAAAGAAAGAAAGAAGACATTTATTTACTACACAAAAGACACGCAGAGACAAAGGGAGTAGGCATACATTACAATTTAACACATATTGTGTGTGTCTTCGCGGCAGTGAATAGGTCGCTGTATCAGAATTATGCCGAGGTGTCAGACAGACACCTACAGCGCTGATTTTCAGACAGCACCGTACGTGACCCACGGAACGCAACACAACATAAGACCATTGATAAACACATAATAATTTGTGGATAAGTTGTGTCGATAAATCTAGAAACAAATACAAAATACTATTCGTCAGAGCTTTCCTAAGGGCTCTGGCAACAAAAAAGGTTATACCTACAAAAGTAAGAAGAAGTGCGTTCGTAATTGTTTTATTTGTTCCAGGATGTGCATGGCGACGCCTCTGAGTCCTAGAAGAACCCGCATGCTGCGTATTGTTTCATACTAGTTTGAAAATTAACTAGCCGAATAAGTACCTACTTACTGAACTTGTAATAATAATATAATTCATATTTTGTAATAATAATAATAAAGTTTGATTAAATGTAATTTCGTATCATTTAATTTATTTTTAACCGACTTCAAAAAAGGAGTAGATTTTCATTTCGTCTGTATGTTTTTTTTTGTGTGTTTGTTACGCGATAACTCGGTAATCTATGAACCGATTTGAATTTTTTTTCCTTGTTTGAAAGCATATACTTCCAGATTAGTCCCGTTGTCACCAAAATCCAGTTCTGATGATGGGATCCTGGAGAATTCGAAGGAACTCTTCAAATTTTATAGGCAAACATCAAGCAATTTGGCTACTGATTTGAAGTCGGTTAAAACTTTGTTTTTAAAGTAAATTATGTTTATTCTGATGTACTTGCTAATATGAACTTGTTCTGGATTATGTATAATATTTTCATTTCATTTCATTTCATTACCTGACAAACTAGTCTTTTACCACACAAAGGACCACACTATTAATGAGCGATGAAATAACGCGGCAGAGCTAATAGAGACTATACGAATCACAATCAGTCTCATTTTACCACGTTGCTAGTATTTCTTGACCCCAGGATTGATCACAACTAAACGAAATCAGATGTCAAACTTCAACAGGTCCGCCAGAAGCAAGTTGGCGTTGTGAATGCCAGCCCTGCCAGACCTCACAACTTGTTTCACCTCGCCTCATGGCTCACCTCTATAGTATCCGCAAAACTATCTGGCCGGTAGGGCAATAAAAGTAACAATGAAACCTTTTTGTGTGTAATAATAGCATGCTTCTAATATTTACGACCTGACCGGCCAGACAGTTTTGCGGATACTATAGTATATCTTGACTACGGGATTTGTAATGACAACATGTATTCGGAGGTCACACTTATACCGACTTGATTGGGGCGAGTTGTGCCGCGTTGTGAATGCTAGCCCTGCAAGGCTACCTCATGGCGGTGATAATATTCCTTCATCGCGCGGCGACCGCATTTTGTACGTGACCATTTTGAGGAGCCTGTTACACCGAAGTGTAAGACTTAAATCTAGACTTCATCATTTTAATGTCACTGTCAGACTTTATACCTACTTTCGTCTCGCTGCGAGGGACCAACTTCCTTTAAATAACAATAGATAATGGGTTTACTCCCTACGCTAACATAGTGCACAAAGAGGTTTTGTAAATATTAAAAAAAACAGGTCAAGAAAATTGTAATGACTAATCAAAATTCCAAGGAGTCAACTTTTTTTTATTTGGTCAAATCGCTTCCTTAATTGTTGGATTATTCTTAACTACATACGTATTATTGTTTTGAGGGCAGGTTTAATCTTGTGGGTAGTAAGTACTGCCCACAAGACTAAACTACTTAATAAGTACCCTTACATATGAAACAGAAGGTTCTGGCTTCGAATCTTGGAGTGCAAATGTGTGGTGTGATGAACATGAATATTGGGTCGTGGATGTGTTTTATGTATGTATTTAACTACATATTTAACCACAAGCCTTATTGAGCTTTCGATGGATTTATAACGATTTGTATAATATTGTAACCTAATATTAATTGTACGTAATTGTATTAATTGTATCTCCGAATGTCCAGATGCCCCGCTGCCCGGCTATTCTTCTCTACAGGTTGTTATTTCTCAACCGATTCTCGTAAAATTTTGTGAGCAGAGGGGTAATCACTAATCACGTAACGTTCCTTACGCGCGTTATGATAATTTAACTGTAATTTTTCCATATAAAAAGTGACATTTAGATCTACCTGACGCGCGTACAATGCGTTACGTGATAGACCTGCTGGTTCAAAATTTTATACAGAATTTTTTGTTGTTTCAGTTTTTCGTTTTTTTTTTAAGACAGTCGCGCGTCTTCTAGGGTCATTTCGCCGGTTACGCGACCACCTTCGGTTAGCGATTACCTGAATAAGATGTTTTTTTCAATTGAAGATAACATCAATTCTACAAAACCTATTGAAACAGTTAGCCGTGTGCATTATTGTTTGTAGTTATGGAATAGGAATTTACAAAAAAAACGAGAAAATATAATAAGTGGTCGCTAACCGGCACATGAAATTAGATGGTCGCTAACGGGCGAAATGGCCCTACTGGTCACAGAGTCACTCGTTTATTTTATATATTTATTTAATTAGGCTCACAAAACAAATATCCACCATATTGCATAATTTGTATTATTCTATATTGCATAATTTGTATATCTGGACAATAATTCAAAATATGTGTGCACAGAGAGAATTATTTTACATTAAATATTTTTTAAAGGATATCCGTAAAATTTTAGTCGGGGGGTGTTAAACTATTTAATCATTTAATTTAATTTTATTGGTATGGCTAATTCAAGCGTCTTATAATCTTATATTCATCTGCTGGACCCATTGGATAGCGTCGTAATTTTCCAAGGTGAACAAGTCCTCCAGTTGCCCGCTGTACTTGGTGAGCGGACACGCGCTGATGATGTGCGCGATGTTCTGCTCGGCGGCGCCGCACTCGCACGCCGGCGAGCCTCTCCATCCACACTGGTGCATGTATGCTCGCCGCGGGCGGCGCCGCACTCGCACGCCGGCGAGCCTCCCCATCCACACGGGTGCATGTATGCTCGCCGCGGGCGGCGCCGCACTCGCACGCCGGCGAGCCTCCCCATCCACACTGGTGCATGTATGTTCGGCGCGTGTGGCGCCGCACTCGCACGCCGGCGAGTCTCTCCATACACACTGATGCATGTATGCTCGGCGCGGGCGGTGCCGCACTCGCAAGCCGGCGAGCCTCCCCATCCACACTGGTGCATGTATGCTCGGCTGCGACCACAGCCGGTTTGTAGTCGGTTTAGCTGGCACCAGTCTCTTCTGGGTAGTGAGAACCCCGGCAACTTCACAGTGGGTCTTATTAAGGTCAAAACAGCCCCGACGTCTCTCGGTGGATTATTTAATATGATGGGGTGACAGTGAAACAATGGATTGATATAATTTTTTTTTTTTTTTTTTTTACAACTGTTCTATTTAATTGATATTCAACATATAATTATTTGACAGTTAAAAACCTACTTACAATACATAACTATAGAAAAAACTTAAATAAACTAAATAAACCTAAAATTAGGAAAAACAAATTTTATCAAAAGAGGTCCCCAAGGTCGGATCCCTGCGGAAGGGTTCCCATAAGACTGGCTGCGTTCCCTCTTTGTATGGATATGCCGATCCGTTGGGCAAGGAACGAGCCAGCCCTATGGTCTCCGGATACTTTGACCAATTTTTTTTGACAATTGGCCAAATAATTGGTGAGCGCCTGGGCTCCAGGGTCCGAGGGTTTTTGGGTGAGATTATTGTGAGGTAAAAAATATGTGTCATCATCATCATCATCATATCAGCCGAAAGACGTCCACTGCTGGACATAGGCCTCCCCCAAAGAGTGCCACAATGGCCGGTCCTGCGCCACTCGCATCCAGCGGACGCCCGCGACCTTGTGGGGGTCCTCCGGGGGATGGGAAGCAGCATCCCTGGAGTTCGGTGGAAATACTGCGATCGGCAACCCGCATGCCAAGCGTGGCGATTATGGCATATACCCCTCAATGCAGAACAAAAATGTCACCTCCACGCGCTAAATACCAATCCAATTCCAATTAAATAAATACCTATGTTACATTAACAGACGTTCAATGATAGGCTCGTCGAGCGGCAGCGGTGTGAAAGCCGCACACAATAGGCACAATGCCACGTCCACGCGGTTTGACCGAGCACGAGCATATTTTAGACTTTGCGGAGTGCTTTTTACGGTTTTACCAACTTTATTATTCAGTGCGAATATGACGCCGCCATTTGGGTTTTTTTCTTTTAAAAGTTTCTGTTATTACGTTTCGTTTTGAGTGGTTTGTTTTTGTTATAGATTTTCAAAGTAACAGGAACGTGAGTTAAGGGTTCTCGTTTTGAGTAGTGTATAAATAGGTTTTGTTATTTTGTTTGTATTAAGAAACTTGAAATTTTATATGGCTATACTATTCCTATCTTGAAGGTGTCTATTTTGAAAGCAGAACGAGCAGTTTAGGTTGTTACTCCCTTACATAAAAACAAACTGGCATTCATTAATAACATCGAATACTTTTTTATCCATCTTATTATTCGTTTAAATCGTTTTATATAAAATTGCACAGAACACAGTTTGGAGTTTCATATACCAGGCACTCACCGCTGCTATTCCATTATCTAGGATATCGTTTTAATTTCTTGCTCCATTATGCTTATTTGAAAGACAGAGAAATAAATGTAGTTAAACCTATGACATACGATGACGTCATATTTAGAATCCTGTCTCAGCCTCCTCATCATTTTCCAGAACGGACTCGTAGCAAAAGGGGTGCATAGAAATAAGTTTCTGTCAAAAAAATCATTTTTGGTACAAGTTTTTATTGCCAAGTTGCCAAATTACTTTTCTGTTTAACGCCATCAACTGCTCGTTGAATCGATTCTAACAAGCCCAAACTCAACGGGGCTACGTCTGTTAAGCCCTGAATTACTATCAGATCAGGTCGATGGGAAGTACCATAATATTGAATTGTCATTCAAACTATACCTAAACCCAATTTCAGCTCAATCGGTTGAAGATATCTGCTTCAAAATAGAGTTGCCCGAAAAAACATAATTACTGAAATTGCAAGTAAAAAAAAATGGACCAAAGGGGCATTTGGCGGTGCGCGTCCAAAGACTCAGAAACACAATGCATATAAAGTTTTATTAGATTATGTAATTGTATGCAAGACGTTTATTGTACTCAATAACAGGCACTCATAAATAGTTATTTATGATACAAGTGCGGAAAGTAGGTAATTCCCAACGAGTGGCGATGACCAAAAACACGACCGTCAGGGAGTGTTTTTGATCGACACGAGTTGGGAATTACCTATCCGCACGTGTATCATACAACATTTTACAATGCATCATGCGAGGAAATAAAAAAAATATGGTGAATAGGTGAAATTTTAAACGTCACGAACTCGCGAAATCTCATTCCCGCATAGTGTGCGGGAATATTGTACTGAAATCCATTCCGCACGGGCAGGTGCCGCCCGGCGCTGCTCGTGCTGGCATCGACCACTTCCCGTGTTTATGTTGAACCATATTATAAAGGGGCACATTCAGAGCAAGTGCATTGTAAAACATATTACTTATCTATACGTATCGCGGCGAATCTTGATCCCTATAACAGCTGTCATCTCAGTACAATTTTACGTTTTAAGGTTATCATTTCTATAGAGATGACACCTGTCACAGGGATCCAGATTCGCCCCGAAACGTAGGTATATATGTCGTATAATATTAATGTCGTATAACGAAGTGGAAGTAGGAGTGGCGTAAGATGTAATAATTCTTTCAACCAACCAGCGCGCAGAGTTCCGTAGCATGCCAACTTGATCTCAGTTCACAATTTTGCGATTTCACATTGATAGATTATAAACTAACGTAAAATAAAGCGTTGAATTAGGAACAGTTTTGAAAGTTCGCCATTTTCCGACAGTTTATAATATCGTGAGGAAGATTATAAGCTTATGGTGTTCATAATCTGTCGGTAATGTATATGTGTAGGAAGAATATTTATGGACGTTTCCATACTCATCCGATAGAACGCATCCTCAACCGTCCATAACAAGAACAAAGGGATACTTTGCATCGTTCCCGTCAAAAACCGACTGCGTTCGCCACGGTATAAAATATCCTCATAATCCTTTGTGACCTTAATAACTGGCACGTCGTTGTAACCTTTGTTGTATGCCGCAATTAAATTTGCATAAACACACATATTAATGATCCCTTTTACTCGGAAACTTGTGCAAGGGGTAAGTTCAGTTTAAAATGAGCTTTAAGTAGGTACCAGAAAGTGGAAACTCTAATTTTGTCTAGACTTCGTCTTGACTTTATTTTATTGTTAGGATTTAGGCAAATTCAGAGGATTATGGTGGCCACGTTGTTTCCGAAATAAGGAGAAATCGAATAATTAAGAATAGCTTAGATACGTACCAGTAGTACTTTATATTATTACAATGTTAATAATTTCTTAACTTCCTACATGTTTAAGGATGACTCACGCTAGAACGGGCTGTGTCCGGACCGGGTCGTTTTCTAAGAAAAACGACGCCGTTTTTGCGCGGCCGAGCCATACTCAAGCCCGGCTGAGCCACGGCCGGACCGTGCCGACACCGAGCCGGGTATGGCTCGGCCGCGCAAAAATGCCGTCGTTTTTCTTAGAAAACGGCCCGGGCCGGACACGGCCCGTTCTAGCGTGAGTCATCCTTTATACCTATTAACTTGCGATGTGCGTATGTGCATGAGTAAATATTATGTAAGTATGTTGCCGATGACCGGTTCTGCGCCACTCGCATCCAGCGGACTCACGCGACCTTTATCAGGTCATCAGTGGCGGCACTCTTTGGGGGAACCCTATGTTACTGGAGCTGGGAGCTGAAATCTTGGCACTCTTAAAGTTTGATGACAACGTCAAGGTCATTGGAACCGTTGTAGGAGAACATGCTGAAGTGGGGCGCCCTAAGTAGCTCAGACGAGACGCCCAATGTCCGTGTGGTGAGGTCCCACAAACGATGGAGCACATGCTGTCTTGCCCAGCGTGCCCGCACGCCTGCTCTAAGCAAGACCTTCGAGATGCGACAGACAGGGCGATAAGCGTCGCCACCTTCTGGTCCCGCACAATCTGAAGCCATCGACACGAGATGAAGAAGATTGGAACCGTTTCAGCCACGTTTCAGCGAATGTGAATGCAATATAGTCGTGTATACATGTTTGTAACTTTGGCCGTTTCGATCTCTTAACTAGTAATCGACTGTACCAAAAAGTATTGTATCTAAACAGAAACATAATTAGGTAGGTAAGTAAATTATGTACATATAAATACAGCCACCATCATATCGGAGCTGGTGGACGACCAACGCTTCTTTTTCCTGCAATTGGCCACCAATCCGTTTACACCCAGCTCGATGGGTTGATGACATAAAAAAGACCGCGGGTCATTTCTGGATGAGACTAGCACGGGACCGGGATAAGTGGCGTACGCGAAGAGAGGCTTATGCTCAGCAGTGGGCGATTACAGGCTGAAAATGATGATGATGATGATCATATCGGAGTGAATAAGATGCTCACAAATATTCTAACACAACCTTTTTTTAGGGCTTTAGAGAGCATGGCCAGACTATTTTAGCACGCTGCAAAGGATTGAAATATTTGAAGGCGTGTCTTCTATTATGACTTTCTTGTGAACAAATTACTTTTGCTCCAACACGATTTGAATAATTCTGCAGCACATTGTTCCAATCTTAGTAAAAAGGGAAGGCTCACTCTCGCGGGACCTTGTTTGAATATCCGATAACCAGGCTTGGAGGAGAATGTTTTCCATGATATTTTAATAGTACTCTCCAATATGTTCGGAATATACTTTGCTACATAAACGGTGCGAGAAATTCCTCTAGGCAAACAATGAAAACACAGGGCAGGCGCAAATGTGCGGTGTAGCGGGTTCAGCTTTTAGGACCTTTAATACAAGCTTTCTATTAACAATGTATGTACACTAACTATGTCACTTTGTTTGTTCGGGTGGAATGTTGCAACTCAATTTTGAAGCAGATATCTTCAACTGATTTAGCTGAAATTTTGGGTAAAGGTTAGTTCGAATGACAATTCAATATTATGGTACCATCGAACTGATCTGATGATGGAGACAGAAAGTAGCCATGGGAATTCAGTACTTTAGTTGGGCTCGTTAGAATCGTTTCAATGAGTAGTTGAGGACAGTACCTATACAGAAAAGTACAGTCGGCAATAAAAGCTTGAACGAAAAATGAATTTTTTCGCAGATAAGATGCAAAATAAATATAAACACATTATAAAAAACCTAATCTATTAGAGTGCCGCCAGCAGCCAGGCGGGGCCTAAGCTGCCGGTGGTAAGGGCAACAGAGCGAGGAACCTCCTGACTATATCCGCGCAGTGTCCAGAAGTAATGCCTTCTGTATCTGACCCTTGACCCAGCCATCTAGCGAGAGTCTCTTAAGACAGTCGAGACTCTTCGCTATTAAACCGTTCGCCAAAACGACTATCGGGACGATGATCGTCGAATCAACATCCCACATGGCGGTTACCTCGTGAGCCAGGTCTAGGAACTTGCTAGCTTTGTCCTTCTCGGCCTTCACGAGGTTCTCGTCATGGGGGACGGTGATGTCGACCAGCACTGCCTGGCGTTTCGATCGATGTGTCAGCACGATATCAGGCCTATTGGCAAGAATAGTCCAGTCCGTGATGAAAGAACGATCCCAATAGAGCGTGGCACGACCATTTTAGAGAACTGGCGCAGTTGTGTTGTTCCATTTTATTGCCAAATCTTTTCGGTTTTTAAAAACGTAATTTATGTTATCAACATGCAAACCATACACTCAGTCATGTCACTCGCCATCCCATGCATACACACACTATTTTGTATATTTGTCTCGCACTGGGGTGGGAAAGTTTACGATCGGAGATATTCGGCCATCTCCGGGCTTGCGTCGGCGCACCCGACAGGACCAGAACACTGTGAAAACTCGTGAACGAAACTTGACTACTGTCAAATGTGAAGCGACCGGCCGGTTAATTTTTATGAAGAAAAAGTGAACTAATTGGGGTGAGTTTAGCCATATTTATATATATTTCATCATCACACGGCTTGTAGGTACTCCGGTGAACTTTTCGATGCAAGGCTGGGATAATTTTGAATATATATATCTAGAACCAGTGCAACGAACACATCGAATCCCATCTCTTTACACCGGCAAAGAGAAGATTTGAAACCATGTGTACTTATAGTAAGGCATTTCGGAGACCACAAGACCGTATAGCAGAGCAAGTAGCTGGTGAATATTATTATAATTATTATAGTACTAACAAAAAATTTAAAAACCCCCGACATCTTATTTCAAAGTTCAATATCTCTAAAACGGCTGAAAAGATTTTGTTGACATAAAAACACACACTTCGATTGGATCTCCTTATGACTATGTTATTTTTATTTTATATTCCTATAACTATCTAACTACCTATTTTTTAAAAGGAAGGCATCCATTAAACATGTTTTCAATTAAGATTTAAATATATTAAAATGACGAACGACTGAATTGTGTCACCCTGCATGCTTTTCAGTTAGATGTCAAATATAGCTACGGACACACATTCGCTCATCTCTATTGGACATTCATCCTAAACCGATCGCTAGAATAGATTAATGAAAATCCCATTACCTAAACACAGAAACAAGTCACGTTTAGGCAAGTTCCACCGGTTAAAACTACACGGCCAAGTGTAACCCCCTAATCCGTCACGGCTCATTCGCACCGACAACTTTCGACCTAACCCCTTCAGCGTCGTCATAGAGTATACTATGTGCAGTTTTACCATTTATTGAACGAGCTAGCGAAGTGAACGTAGCTCTCTGTTTCAGCTTGGGCCAAAATTCTTTCGTATGTCTGGTCTGGCTCTCCAGCTGTTTTCCTATAAAGGTCATTTCTCAACTGGTTCTCCTGAAATTTCGTGAGCATGTTCGATAATTAACTATATAGAATAGTTTTAGTCGATTCCGTTTTTGGTAATTAAAAAAGAAACAGACTCGCGAGTACAGCTCACATAGCAGAGAGAGAAAGAGAGAGAGTATTCGAAGTAGTATAATATTGCTGAGGAACTCGCGATTTTGTCTTTTTACAAGCTTTTATTTAGTTTCACCTGTCCCGTTGTCTGTAATCAAATCTTGCAAGTTAAATTTAACCCACTTCCCGGTTTCCGATTAAGCTGAAATTTTGCATGCATATATATGTCGCATGACAATGCAATATGATGATGGCATGGAGTTGATCTGATGCTGGAGCTGGAAGGTGGCCATAGGAACTCCGCAATAAAACGACACATCCCCATCGAGTTTGGGCTCGTTAGAATCGTCTCAATGAGTAGTTGATGACGATATACAGAAAAGTACAGTCGGCAATAAAAGCTTGTACCAAAAATTAAATTTTTGACAGAAACTTGTTTAGGGATCAACCCAAAACGGTAAAAAGGCCCAACACAGACGGTGAAAAGCAACTGCAACGAAACTGCAACTTCTAGTTACTTTGACCGCACATGACGCGTGGTTTGAAGCGCAGTAAACCAGTTTCAAATTGGTTACGTCATGTGTGATCTCTCAAAGGAGTCTATGGCATGAACACCAAAGTAACTAGAAGTTGCAGTTTCGTTGCAGTTGCGTTTCACCGTCTGTTCTGGGCCTTATAGTTTCGTCAAGCAAGACCGTCTGTCCGTACGTCTCAGGCATTTTACTCAAATTTCAATACAATTTGGAGTATATTATTTTGTTAGCCTCTACATAGTTATGTAATAAAATGACAAAAAATCTTTTTGCCTCCAGACATTAAGTGGAAGTAAAAAAAATCTGTAAGTCAATTTAACATGTGGCCATCAATCGATAGGTCTTAAAAATGAAAATAATGTCTCATAGGAATTTTCTTGATTGAGTTAATTCATTCGAAGATAACTGCTCTGAAAGTCACAAAAAATGTTTTTGCCCCTCCCGAGATTAGAAATGAAATGAAATGAAATGAAAGTTTATTCACGAACATATTATGGTAAGTTCAGTAGATGTTATAAGTGTAGTTACATTGTTGACCCTTAATACATTCTGCCTCAAGGCATGTGAAAATAATTATTATGACATGACATAGTCAGTCATTCATGTCAAAATTAAAATTAAGTTTAAATTGCGTGCATATATTATTAATGTTTAATAAGATTAAGTTTAAGAAGATTACCGTGATAATGAGAAAGTGCTTGATCAGATGCCATCATATGCCTGCTTGCATCTTAAATCTGTGGCACAGTAAAACCTTGTTAACTGACACGGCTTGCCATAGTTTCGCGTCGTCAATAGAAACGTATGTATGCTGTCAGAATTTGGTGGCCATTTTTAAACACGGAATTTCCTATAGACAACCGTATCTACCTCTTTTTTATATTACATCATTGGTGTCCTATATCTTAGTCTCACCATCAGCATGAATTTATGTTGTACTCGATCCGAAGATTGTTTCCAAGTTGTATAGGAAATATACCCAAATTGGGGATATTCATCGATATTCTCCATACAATAAGACATCTAGGGATTATTCCCGAGAACGTGCATCACAAATCGTATCTGCTCTGTGGCCAGCACCTCAGGCACGTCCGCGGAGCACGTATTATTCGCAGTTTGCGAACTGTGGCACGTGGCGGTTGCATCAAGATTAAGATACGTTTTAACGTGCAACGTCTTAGTATTCGGAGACGTAATCCTTTTTATTTATTCGCCACAATTCGTTTTATCTTAGTAACAGCTGGGAACGTGGCGATCATAAGTCAAAACGGCAATGTCCCTTCAATAGTGAACTGTCATTGCATATGAAGGCTTTCGACCAGAAATCGTTCCTTATCAATTATCCCTTTATTTATCTGTATCAACAGCATCCAGCGGCTGAAGTACAAGATCTAAAAACTGGTTCAAATCTAAGGAATAACAAACGTGGTGAATTGCTATCGGTATGAATTTCATTTCTGCAGAATACCTAAATGACCTTTGAAATTATCTATTTTGTACAATTGATTGGATGCCATGGAGAAAGAAAAGTCACAAAAATCGAAATCAAGAATGTATGACTTCGTCTCTCTGTCAAGGTGTGCAGACTGTGCCTTCAGTCAGAACGCAATGAAATTGTTAAACGAATCGGATCAAACGTGTATTGAGTGATCAAATGAATATGGCACTAAATATAACCAAACGTGTGCGTTATATTCACCCACTTTTACTTTGGGATCATGCAAGAGAGCTTGCATTAACCAATACTCTTCTAATTTCAATACGATATGAGTAAATACGTTCCAGAATTGAGCCCCTGTAACATAATCTGTGTGATACCAAGTCATAATCAGAAATAGGATTTGTTTAAGTTTTGGTTTTTGTAATATTTATAATTTAAAGTTATTCCACCGAGGTCATAGATTAAAAATACCTACACTAGATGTCAAGAGTATACTTTCGAAATAGGATGTTAATTGATGTCCTGTATCCGTATGGCTATTATTTTGTACACAAAGATTTACAAAATATATAACACAAAATAAGTAATAGTGTCGTTTGTATAATAATTTTATTCTTATTTTTATATCAACGTTATCCCAAACGATATAAAAATCTGAGCAACCTTTTCTTTAAATACGAAACCGCAAAAATATCAACATACTGTACATTCCTTTTCCTCGTACAACTGCGAACATATGTAAATACAGCGGTAAAATGCATTCCCACAATCTTTCCTAACGCTTAACTTACTGTAAAATACCCCACATAAAAATATTAACGCCGGTTCACCACACACGAAAGAGGAGATAATATCGTTTTCATTCATTACTCCCATAAATTATATTTATGGCAGGTTTATGTAAAAACAAGCAATAAAACAGTTTGCTCCGAGGCGACGCTTTCGGTCCAAATGTAATATTATCAGATCACAAGTTTTACGGTTTTCAGTTGATATGACTTTGTTCAACTTGTAAATCTTGACGTTTACGACTGAGGCTAGATTCTGGAACGCAATGATACATTGTGATAATACGTTACGTTTGATACGCTCTCCCTTACGTAGGTACTCGTGCCTAGGGAATGCAATTACCGGGCGAATTTCATTACCGGTAAATTACCGACTTCAGGGAGCCAAAACCGGTTAACCGGTAAATTACCGGTAAATTAAATTTGGCTAATAAGTAGCGTTTTTTGACGTTTATTTATCGTAAAAATAAGCTATGATATAGTATAAAGCGTTATCATGTGCCGTAAATGCCGTAATAAATCAGATAATCAGATCATCACAGTAAATCAGATCTTTAATATTTGAAACTTTCTCAGTGGTAGGAGGGCAAAAAACGCAATTGAAAACGTTCCTTGGGGATTAGCAGGTAGGTAGGAAATTTTCCTAGTTCTACAGAAACTAACTACAAGCCCACTTAGTAGTCTAAAATAATATTTCACTAAATACATGTTTCTACGGGCTTCAAGAGACGTATATATAACCAACCATACCTAGATTGAAATGAGTTGGATAGAGAAAAGAGCTAAGAGTGTTCGTACAAACGGTTTTATAACTTTTTCTAGGAGTGGGGAGCTCAGGGGGGTTCCAAATTGCGGCATTGGTTTAGCGATTCGGAGGGCTATATCTGTTACCTTAGTTCTACTGCGGATAGCCTCATTTCTATTGCGATCACGCAAATAAACTCCCAGCATAGCCATCTTCATTGCCCTTTGGGTGACTTCTAGCCTTCTATTGAGGCACATAGTGAGCGACTACATTTCAGGTGCCATATATTATGTCATCACTGGCACCACACACTGGGCAAACCGAGCCGACAGGAGTGGAACTGAACGGCCTGTCATAGGTATATATTTATAATCGTCTACAACTCTGAGCGTAACGCGTCCGATTGTAATGGGAGTTGGCACTACATGGGCATATGACATGATCTTCGTCTTATCCATGTTCATCTTTAGACCGACTCGCTCGGAGGCTTTACTGAGGTCATCGAGCATTGTACTAAAGTCCCCCATGGACAAGACTACTAAATCGTCAGAAATCTGAAGGTGAGTGATGTACTCGTCGTTGATGTCTGCCTTCTCCAGTCCAGAGTCTTGAAAAAATCCTCCAGTGCATATTTTGTATTTGTATTTTGTATACTTCGATATAGCAGTCGTCAACTTGGCACCGCTGGACAGACTAGTACAGCCCAGGTTTTGATCAAATCGTAGGCTTTCTCGTGCATCGCGAACACTAAGCAGAGGGGTAGGAGTATAAACTCCTCAGTCTTTTGTATAACCTGACGGAGCGTGGATGTGGTCTACGGTGCTAAAGCCTTTCCGGGAGGCTTGAAGTCATCTATATTTTACAGAACGGAACCGGGAACGTGTTTATATTTTAAGAAGCTTTTACAAACGATTGCATTAATTTGATCCTACCAGGTACATGAGGTAACATAACTTTAACAAGTTTATTCAATTGACATTTTTACATGATAAAAGGAGGGTTATTGAGGTATAATCATGACGAGGAAGCATTAACAATCTTTAAAATGTAGTATTTTACTAAAAATTTGGGTTCGGTAAATTACCGGTGTTCATTTTAATTTACCGGTAATTTACCGGCCTCATATTTAGTCAATTTACCGGTTAACCGGTTTACCGGTTTGCATTCCCTACTCGTGCCTACGTAATAATTGCGTGAGTGTATCATACCATTTATTAGCTATCGAAGGATGTATTTTCGCACGAATCGCATTGAAATCTTATTGGATTAAAACTTCAAAATACCTATAAAAGCTATTCCATATTGGCCAGTTACCAAAACAAATAAGCTTTGCCTATGTCGACCATTTTGAAACGACAAAACAAAACGGATACAATATTGCGTAACTGAAGTTATTTATATCCGCATTCATTTGTTTCGTCCAGTCAGCCTCTAGTTCTGAAATTAAATTGTGCCGTTATTTTATTTGCCAACTGGGACAATGCGTTGTGCCAGGTCGTGCAGCCGTTAGAGTGTAATAGTCTGGAATTCAATTAAATGCTGTGTTTATAAAAAAATACAGGTTTTGTTGCATTTTTATCCCCCCCGACGTGCTGTCACCTTGTTGTGGTGGGGGGGCTTGCGTGTTCCCAGGATCCCCGAGGCTATACCGGATAGGGCCACCCATACCGGGAAGGCGAGGGGGGAGGAACCAGACGAAGAGCAGCACACGAGGAGAGAGCGCCCAGTGGCGCGGAGAAGGAGTCGCTCTAGTTCCTCTGATACAGCAGAGGGTACTCCAGAGGTGACTAAGGAGAGGGGAATATAATTAAGGAGGGTAGTTCTGACCGAACTACCAAGAGGGGAGCCTACGCCAGCTCTCCTTGAATCCCGGAACCCGCAGCATTCTCCCAACGACCCCCATCAGTGGCGGTATGGGGTACGGGAGGTGCCAGCTTTTAGCGTGCAGACCGGAGGGCTTGCCTTAACTGGCCGGCCCGCGGGAAGGAAAATCCTTTAACACCCGACAGCAAAGTCGTTAAAACCTGTAGATACCGGGCGACCTCTACAGTATGTAGCCACACCCGCGGAATGGGCGTCACCCGGGGGTGTAGTTTTAGTTCGGCCCTACTCGTGGGATTAAAATGGCAAACTTAATGAAAAAACCAACAAACGGACTGGATACAAGCAACGACAATGGCGATGACATGGACATTGAAAACGGACAGATGGTGGAGGTAGACGCCCTGTTGGCGTGTGCCGACATTTCGACGAGGGCACATACTGAAGATGTAGACGATGGGGAGGAGGAGCAAAGTGGCTATATTGGAGGGGGAGCAAGGGCCCTAAACTCCACGGAAAGTATGACTCCCATGGCGGTGGAAGAGGTCTCCATTAAAAGGGGTAGAGCAGACAGGGGCAGTGACGAAGAAACGGCCCCCGAACGGAAAAGGAACTCCTCCCGAAGACGGCATCCCGTGGAGGAACAGGAACACATTGACTTGAGAGATGTCAAAGCTCAACTCCGACAATCCCAGTTGTCGGAGTTCGAGAAAGGGGCAGGCGCAGATGCCTTCTGCAGACCGGCCCCAACTAGGTCATGTCGGACGGAGCGGCCTATAGTGCTCTCCGATGGTGAGGAAGGGGCTGAACCCCAGAAATCTGCAGAGGCAGTGAAGCGGTGCGCAAATGCAATCCTGGCGGAGATTGCTAAGTGCCGCAATATCAAGGGAGACGTGCGAGGTCGCATGAACGCGAACTGCAGGGAGCTGCTGGGCTTTGCAGACTCCGTGAACGAGCCGGAGGAGGCAGTCCGCTGCTTAAGGGCTGAAAATAAGAGGATGCGTGAGCAACTTGCGCACCTTCAATCAGAAACGAAGGCCCTGAGGAAGGCCTTCTCTGAAAGGAACCAGACTACTGAGACGGCAATCCCGGCTGAGCCGTTGCTGCGGGAGTCTCTCGTTGAGCTCAAAGAGGAGCTCAAGAGAGACCTTATCAAAACGGTGGGCGAAATGTTAAACGTCCGCCTCGACGACATCAAAAGGCGCCTCCCAGCGGAGCCGATCCTCCGCCCTCCGCTAGCGGCGGACCGGAGAAGACAGGAAGCGGCCGGACCTGTGGCAGAGCAGGAGGCCAGTCAGGCTCCCGCACCTGCTGCCAGCGTTGGCAAGAAGGGCAAGCCGAAGCAAAAGAAGCAGAAGAGGCAGGCTTCTCCTCCTCCCGTGGCACCGGCCCCGCCGATGGCGGGTGAAAGGATTGCGCCAACGGCTTCGACGACGTCTTCGGTGCCCATTCTGGCTCCGGAATCCGCTGCGGAACCCTGGACGGATGTGGTCAAGGGGGGGAAGGCCAAAAAAGCCAAAAAGGCCACAAAGCCCTCCCAACCCCAAGCAGCGGTTGCCCCGGTCCATGAAAAAAGGCGCAAGTTGGTGGCGCCCACGTCGGCGGCCGTAGTCGTGTCTCTGAGGCCGGAGGCGGAGACCGACTACCTAACGATAATGGGGAGGGCGACCACCCTCAAACTGGATGAGCTGGGCATCGACCACGTGAGAGTGCGGAAGACGGCCACAGGGGCCCGTAAAATAGAGGTTCCCGGGACTCATAGTGGCCCGCTTGCAGATAAGCTGGCTGAGAGACTCCGGGGCCTCATTGGAGACGTGGCGGAGGTCACCAGACCTGTCAAAAAAGCGGAGGTCCGGGTCAGCGGATTTGACGAATCCGTGACCTCCGACCACATTAAGGGAGAGGTGGCCTCCAAAAGCAGGTGCCCAGAGGCCCAAATTGAGGTTGGGAGAGTCAGATGGCTGGGGAATGGGTCTGGCGCCGTGATCGTCAGGTGCCCAATCACGGCGGCCAAGACCCTAGCTGAGGCGGGTCGACTGATGCTGGGGTGGTCAGCGGCGCGGGTGGAGGCGATGCAACCTCTGCCCATGCGCTGCTATCGTTGTATGGGGGCGGGCCACACCAGGGCCATGTGCCCGTCACCGGTTGATCGCAGTACCTGCTGCTTTAGGTGCAGCACGCCGGGGCACATGGCCAAGGATTGCAGTGCTCCCATCCCGTGGTGTGCGGTATGTCACCAGGCCAAGCTGCCAGCGGGCCATATTATGCGGGGACCATCGTGTGTCCCCCCTAATGTCAGAGGGAAGGAGGTCTCCGCCCGGGCAACGGAGACCTCCAGAAACATCGCGGGGGGCCAACACATGGAACAGTGATGCCAGGACAACCACTACCTCAACATATGGAAGTCCTGCAATGTAATGCTAATCACTCCGCCCGTGCCCAGGATCTACTAATCCAAAATATGGCGGAGTGGGGCATCAGTGTTGCAGTGGTGGCGGAGCCGTACTTCGTGTCACCTCAGCCCAACTGGGTTGGGGACACTAACGGCCTGGTAGCGGTGGTGGTCCCTCCATTGGGCAGCCACCCTTCCATCACGAAAATCAGGAGCGGGCCGGGGTACGCAGCGGTGAAGTGGGGGGGAATCGTGCTGGTCGGCGTCTACTTCTCCCCTAACCGACCGCTGTTTGCCTTCGAGCAATTCTTAGAGGAGCTTGGGAGGGTTGTGGGCGGCGCTGCTCCGGCACCGGTCCTACTTCTGGGGGACCTCAATGCGAAGAGCACAGCATGGGGTTCCCCCAGAACGGACCCAAGAGGGGAGGTGCTGGAGGACTGGGCGGCGGGCCTTGGATTGGAGTTGCTCAACCAGGGCACGGCCAATACGTGCGTGCGCCGGCAGGGGGGGTCCATCGTGGACGTAACGTTCGCGACTCCTGCCGTTGCTGCCCGCGCATCGGGCTGGCGTGTCCTGGGAGACGTAGAGACCCTCTCCGACCATCTCTACATCAGGTTCGGATTGAGGGTCTCCGAAGCAAGGCGGGTCCAGTTGCCCAATGCTGTGGGACAGGGGAGGAGGGGTGCCTTCCCGAAATGGTCCCTAGGCAGCCTCGACAGGGATGCGGCGAAGGAGGCCGCGTTGATAGAGGCGAGGTGGGGCCGAGCACTGGACCGAGCAGCAGGAGTGGAAGAGAGGGCGCTCCAATTCCGTGAGTCGCTGGCGGCGGTATGTGACAGTAGCATGAAAAGGGCGGGGCGGCTGCCGGCGCGAAAGCAGGTTTACTGGTGGTCGGAGGAGGTCGCGGCCCTCCGATTCGCGTGCAATAGGGCACGACGAGACTACACCCACTGCCGGCGACGAAGACACACCCCGGAAGAGGAGGAGCTCCTGCACAGGGCCTTAAAGGAAGCGAAAGAGGCCCTGTGCCTGGCTATTGCCAAAGCCAAGGACACGGCACACCATGTGTTCTTGGCCACGCTGGACAGAGATCCGTGGGGGCGGCCTTACAAGGTCGTGCGCAATAAAATGCGAAATGGCCCCTCCATGGATTCCCTAGAGCCGGAGCTCCTCACACGGGTGGTGGTGGGCTTATTCCCACCCGCCCTCGACTTCGCCCCGCCGGCAATGGCGCCGCCGCAGGTGGAGGAGGTGCCAATGGAGGTGGTACCCATCTCTGAGGGTGAGTTGGCATGGGCAGTGCACCGCTTGAGGGCCTGCAAAAAGGCCCAGGGGCCGGACGGAGTGCACGGTAGGGTCCTACCACTGGTGATGGAGCACCTAGGGAGCCGCCTCAAAGAACTTTACGACGATTGTCTGGAGACGGGGCGGTTCCCACAATGCTGGAAGGAGGGCAAACTCTGCCTCCTCCGAAAGGAGAGTCGGCCGGCAGACTCCCCATCCGGGTGGAGGCCGATCGTCCTGCTTGACGAGACCGGGAAGATGCTGGAAAGAATCCTTGCGTCCCGGATCGTCAAGCATCTGGGCAATACGGGTCCCAACATATCGGACCGCCAATTCGGATTCCGAGCGGGGCGGTCCTGTATTGACGCGCTGAGTACCCTCAGGGCATTCAACGAGGAGGCGGAGGGGAGGGGGCAGGGAGTAGTGGCGGTATCGCTCGACATCGCCAACGCGTTTGGCTCCCTCCCGTACACAGTAATAGGGGAGGCACTCCGGTATCACGGGGTGCCTCCCTACTTGAGGCGTATAGTAGAGCACTACCTCACGCAGCGGGTAGTGCTCTACGAGGAAAGAGGAGGAGTAAGGAGGGCGTGGCCTATGGCCTGCGGCGTGCCCCAGGGGTCTGTTCTTGGACCCCTTCTATGGAACCTGGGGTATGACTGGGCCATCAGGGGTGACCTCCTTCCCCGAATGGCAGTAATCTGCTACGCAGATGATACGATGGTGGCTGTTCGGGGAGCGGAGATGAGGGAGACTCTGCGGCAGGCGGAAGTGGCCGCGGAGCTAACTGTCACCCGCATACGGCTGCTGGGGTTGGAGGTCTCCCTCCCCAAGACAGACGCAATAATCTTCAAGGGGAGGGGGTGGCGGCCGCCTGCGGGTGCTGCGCTGCGAGTGAGCGGAGAGATGGTTCAGGTGAGGCCCCACATTAAATATCTGGGCCTCATCCTTGACAAGCGGTGGAACTTTGGGGAGCATTTCCGCCTACTTGCTCCTCGGATAGTGGCCGCGGCCTCTGCGTTGGGGCGGCTGCTGCCCAACGTGGGGGGGCCGTCCGTCGCGTGCCGTCGCCTATATGCCGGTGTCACCCGAAGTATGGCCCTTTACGGGGCCCCGATTTGGGCAGACAGGCTAAGCAGGGCAAATAAGACCCTGCTGCGTAGGCCACAAAGGGTGGTGGCCATACGCATATGCAGGGCCTACGTAACGGTGGCGTGGGCGGCAGCGTGCGCCTTGGCTGGCACTCCTCCGTGGGAGCTCGACGCGGAGGTGCTAGCTGAGGCACACAGGGAGCGGGTGCGGTGGAGAGCCACCGGGGATTATCCCGCTCCTGAGGAGGTGAGGGCGGCGCGGCGGCAGACCGAGCGCAGGCTGCGCGAACGCTGGAAAAGCGACCTAGAGGACTCCCCCTACGGAATCCGTACTGTAGGGGCACTCCTTGGGTCACTGGATGAATGGCTGGATAGGGTCCATGGTAAGGTGGACTTCCGATTAACGCAGGTGATGACCGGACACGGATGTTTCGGTCATTACCTGCATAAAATCAAAAGGGAGGGAAGCCCCGCCTGCCATGAGTGCGGCGCTGAAGATGATACGGCCCAGCACACCCTGGAGTGGTGTACTCGCTGGACCGACGAGCGCCGCACAATGGCGATGGCCCTTGGAGTGAGTGATCTCTCGCTGCCCAGCGTCGTGGCGGCCATGTTGCGTAGCGAGAGATCTTGGGAGGCGATGGCCTCCTTCTGCGAAGTCGTCATATCGCAGAAGGAGGCCGCGGAGCGGGAGCGCGAAGACAGTGCGGATGCGCTCCCGCTCCGGCGTAGACGGAGGGGTCGAAGACGCGCGCGGTATGCAGCGGCAGGCCGCGTCCTCCCCCAGTAGGGCCAGTGGGTTGGGGACCCACATTGCACATGGCCCTACACGTCTGGGGGGAGGGTCAAGCGTCTTGACCCTCCCCTCCTTTGGCGCGGGTGTCCTGGCACGAGTAGAAGCCGGGACCGCCGGGGGGAGCCGTGGTTTGAATGTTCGCGATCCCATGGCGCCCCCTTAACGGCAATGCGGGTGACGCCGGTGTGTTTTTAGTGGGTATGCTCCCCCAGTCACCATCACTCGGATGGCGGCGGGAGGAGAGAGTCCCACATTACCCCCAAATAGCCTTCCCCAGGCCGGGGGTATGCGTAAAGCATTTTCACACCGTCAAAAAAAAAAAAAAAAAAAAAAAAAAAAAAAAAAAAAAAAAAAAAAAAAAAAAAAAGGTCGTGCAGCCGTTAGAACCAATAAGTCCCTGAGCATTTTTATAAAAAAGTAGCGTTCTCAGGCGCTCGCAGAATGGCCCGAGCGTTATTGATTAAAAAAAAGTTTGCGTATCGAATATTTTTTGTTCGTTCGTTAAGCGACTTGAGTGTATCTGATGATTATAATATGTGGCGAGCTAGGCCGCCAGAGCTCCTGAAAATATGCAATGTAGATGGTGATAATCGCGTTTGCACCGATGGTGAATTTCCACCGGCATGTTTTTTTTATAATTCACGATTAGATGACCGAACATAAAACATGTATCAGTCACTATTAAAAACAAATACGAGTTTTTCACATCCTTTTAAGTATATAATATGATATGAAACGGAGAATTTGATTTATAGTCCGTAAGCCCACTCCCAATACGCCTACGTCTCATGACAACGAGAAAGTTGTGCTGAGGTAGAATCAGAAGATTGCTAAAATTGGCCAAAAGTTTGAAAATTCCTTCACTTCCGGTCAAAATTGTAAGGGTAAGTATATTTACGTCATGTGACATCAGTCAGTTTAATCTTAGAGAAAGTAAACCTAAGTCTGTCCATGCTGTGGTCTGTCTGGCCATTTCAGGACTGAGAGACTTAGCTTTACTCTCTCTACGATTAAAGGGGTAAATGATGCCACATGACTGTCACTATACAATTTTGACCGGAAATAAAGGATTTTTCAAACTTTTGGCCAATTTTAGGTGCGACAATATTCTGATTCTACCTCAGCACAACTTTCTCAACCTGCTGCCATGTATTTTATCGTGTTGCCATGAGACGTCTGCGTATTGGGAGTGGGCTTACGGATTATTATAAAAAAATTTGATATTCAAACTTAATAAACGCTGCATTATTAACAGGTGAATAGTCTGCCATCTCTTAACTTTCCAATGGCAGGACAAAGCATCTGTCATAGAAAATCCAAGTTTATCTCCTTTAATAAATTAAAATTAATAAATCAAAGCAAGCCGTGTCTTTACGCACGATGAGTTGTCTGTTCTTCCTAATCGCGAATTATTCATCTGTGAGATAAATAAATAATTCGTTGTAAAACTTTGAAAGAGCTCAATTTAATACTCAATACGTAAAGAAGCGGTTGACATATTTAGATGCAAATGGACATGTCTGTTGACGCCAGCGGAGTAGTAAGATGATTTTCTAAAGTGCGTTTGGACAAATGTATCCGTCATTGTTTGAAGGTGAATATGATAGTTGAGATCTCCTAACGCTCGTTCGAAATTGTTTGCTTTTAACCTGCCGCAGGCCTATTGCAAAATTATTCGAAAGTGGGTTAGAGCATATCAGCTGTAAATGCCAGTTGTTAACCCTAACGATCGTTCACTAAGGTACGACTCCGCAGGTGTATATGGTGGTTGCGTTTAATCACACATTTACTGTCGGTAAGCCCTTCGTGTGGCGCCACCATTTTGGCCATATACGCACATCTGGCGCCTGTCGGCTCCGGGAGAGAAAAGAAAAGACTAAGTATGGCGGCCGCCATTTTGCAAATTTTACCACGTTTGGCACAGGCCTGGAGGACAATTTAAACTGGTCTTCGATGTTTAGAAAAACTTAAATTTTACTGCTTTTCTGTATTATAAGCGTAATAAAATGTAGCATGTTAGATTCTTCATTAAGTACGCTATCATATTGCATACGGTAAATATGTATAAAGTGTGAAAATAAAACAATGTCGTAAAGTAAAGATAGGGTCATGGTTTTTTTTTCGATTTTCGATACAATCTACCATAATTCATAAATTATACTTTTTCTTGTCAATATTTGTGTTTTATTTACAATACTATACTCTAATTTAAAACATACAGTCATAAAATCACTTCAATCCATACATTTTTTCCACACAAAAAAACACGAAAGTTCGTTATAGGCAAACACTACCACAGAACCGCACACGGAACACATTCATTGAAATAAATGCCTTGTTCACATTTCTGTTGTACTGTAGTCTATCTTTGTTCTATAATTAAGCTTCAGTATAAGTTAGAGCAGTGCAGAATACGTTTTAGCCGCCAAAATACACTTAGCTACTCTCCCGGAGCAAGCGCCGCCAGACGCGCGAAATAATTATCTCTGCCGGAGCGGGATCATGCCACATGCGCGCTAATTTCAAAAATAACATGTGCCATTTTAGGTCTATTTCTTTGTCTCCAGGAGCGGGAATTGCCACACGAAGGGTTATCATATTTTCACCTCATTTGAGTATGTGTGACGCCTTTTTCATGCTATACAGTCCGCTCGATTTCAATCAGTCCGATCCAATTTGATTCCTAGGCCATCGTAGAACCTTGCCGTTGTAAATGCTATGTCAATACGGGTTACTAGGATTATTGCGTCGCTATGTAGCAGTTAAAATGACAGGGTTCTACGGTGGCCTAGGAATCAAATTGGTTGACCGTACAAAGGTTCACTCGACTTCATTGATGGATCCAGATAATAGATTCTAGGGGCCGAAGAGTGGGCCTGCTGGCCAGTTACGTAACGCATTCACGGACTCTAATTGTGGAACCATTTAGGTGTCAACTAATTTTGGTTTTATAGTAAGCTTTAAAGTGTCCTATATAAAGTGAGCTCTAAATGGCTAACAATTAGAGTCCGTGACTGTACAATGTCAAGTGTGCTTTTTGCATGGGGAAATGACAGTTGAATTATTTTCCTTACGCTCGTTCAAAAAGTTACGTGTTTACCCTTCTGGCAAACGTAATTTTGCTACATTTAAGTACATTGTTGTATTAAACTTGCTCGCGTATCAAAGCTACAATATGAGGATTATTCACAGTACATCGTTTCGAGCCCGGCAGGCACTTGGTCAACGAGTGTTTCACACATTCGCCCGTGCGCCAGCCAGAAAACGCTGACAAGTTGACAACCGTCGGCACTTGGTCAGCGAGTGTTTCATACATTCGCCCGTGCGCCAGCCAGCAAACGCTGACAAGTTGACAACCGTCGGCACTTGGTCAGCGAGTGTTTCATACATTCGCCCGTGCGCCAGCCAGCAAACGCTGACAAGTTGACAACTGTCGGCACTTGTTTCAACGAGTGTTTCATACATTCGCCCGTGCGCCAGCCCGTAAACGCTGACAAGTTGACAACTGTCGGCACTTGGTCAACGAGTGTTTCATGCATTCGCCCGTGCGCCAGCCAGCAAACGCTGACAAGTTGACAACCGTCAAAATCGTGTAGGATTGTGTGT
The DNA here is from genome assembly GCA_963854355.1 of Epinotia brunnichana. NCBI lineage: Eukaryota > Metazoa > Arthropoda > Insecta > Lepidoptera > Tortricidae > Epinotia > Epinotia brunnichana. Next base: position 56,175,875 of record OY977936.1, read on the forward strand.
TTATGTGGCTGTGATGAACACCTTATTTAGCCGGGTGTTATGTTCCTGTCACAAAACCATGTACGGTGACGGTGAGTTATCTTCTAAGGGGCGACAATGTTGGAACTTGAACCCGCGTACACGTAACGATGCATATTATGCGTCACGATTTCATTTTGTCATTTCATTTTCAACGTTTTTACATCGTATCTAGGTATATATATTTTGTACAACAAAGAGTTACGCTAATAAGGTAAACGTCCGAGTGCTCGACGCTGTACTAGGATATGGCATGGGCACTCTATGTCAAAGCAATAATAATATGAGCTAAATTCGAATAAAGAGGATTTTTTTCATTCGAATTTAAGCCATGTCAGTTTGACATAGAGTTTACCATACTAATACTATCTTTTGTTGCTTGCTCATGTTACGCGGTGTGTATTCTAAGTCTTGTTGATCTAGATCCAAAAAAAAAGTGGTATTTTTATTCGTCGGCGTATTTCTCCATTCTCCATAAACCTTTCAACAATGAGAAGCCCCTAAGGAGCAATTAAAGAAAAATCAACGGCGAATCGTGACAAAGGGGTAGGGTAGGGAGCCCGTAAAAGTATTGGCGAAAATGACTGATGAAATGTGAAATTTGTAATGACTGTTGTTTTGTTTCATTACAATCAAAAGTTCAATAAATATATAAATTAGTAAACACTCATTATGTAGCGTTGCTACATTATGTAGCGTTCTGTGCTAACAGTTTACTTTGGTTGCGCTATTGTCGTAAACTATCGAGGACGGTAAGCATATAGGTTATTTTAAACCAGCTTTACCCAGTGTAGCTGAGCGGTAAAGGCAGGCGACTTTCAATCTGGTTGTCGTAGATTCGAACCCAGGCTCGTAATACTGGTTTTTGTACGAAGTATTGTTTGATATTTTAGGGAAGGGCCTTACGCCAAGAAGTAATATATGAAAACCCTAAGTAAAACTATTATTGTCCGCTACTCTAACTTTTGAAATTTGCTTATTAATAATAAACTGACAAAGGAAAAATTACATCCCGCCAACCACCACTAGACTCTGTAAGCATACTTGCGACATAAATAAAAAAAAAACAAAATCTATGGTACTATACTTATGTGCGGTTAAATTAAACATGGTGCTCGAACGGCTTGTTCAAATGGCATGTTTAAAAAATAAAAAAGGCGGCAAATCACACAATTGTTCACACAGTTGTTGTAACCTTGTATTTATTTTTATTTTAATATTTCCTCACATCGTTTGAGAAAAGCACTATACAATCCTCGGCAGGAACAGGGATTGCTGGACTCGTTGTACCAAACTCGTCCCTTACTTCTCGGCCTCTGCAGTAATGTACTATTTAAGCTGTTTTTTGAAAAATATTTGAAAGTATGTTTCGTGTGTTCTCTCTTTTTTATATTTGCAATGCTATTATCAATGCCTGTTAGTTATTCATTAGTTATCTGGCCGCAATAACGTTGCATTAAACTCCACATGTCTCAATAATTTGAGGTTCGATTTTGCTTGCATATTTAAAGTGTCGAAAAAGGCAAACCGGGCAGGGTAATGCGGACACTGCGCTCAAAGGTAAAAAAATATTTTTTATTTTTAGTTTTACGATGTATATGTAATAAGCTTTATTTCAGGCATTGCCCATATTTATTACACGATACAATTAAATTAAATTAAATTCACAGCTCACACTACAAGTAAATACATTGAAAACATTTAACATTATTAAAAAGTTTTGATCTTATCATAATTTTTAGAAAATTATTGGGTATTGATCACATATTATTATAAATAAGTCAGGATTAAAAAGAAGCATACCTACCTCTATATTTTTAAATGACATTATTAAAATCCGACGTGTGCCAAAATAGTTTTTTTTATATCCTACCATAATAAATGTTTTTTTGAAACCGCAAAATTATGCAACGCCCCTATAATAAATTAAACTTTCGACTTACTAACTTTCAAAGCTTTGTCGCTTACAGAATAAACATGATTTTCGTGTCACCTTTTATAACAGCGGATTTTACAAGCGCAGTGGCGATATGACAATCTGTACATAGGTACATTGAATGGGACTAAAGTTTAATTACCCCACTTGTTACTGTCACCCTTATCGCGTCCTTTGTTCCCGATAACAATAATTTTAATCAAGTTTTTACTTCCTACGGACAGGCGGTCTTTTTCGGATTCGGAGTTCCGCAAGGCAATGTTATTGGCTTCTTTTTATTTAATAAAGACACATTTTTGGTTATTAAAATGTTTTATACAGGAGAGAACACAACTTTTAGTGAAAATGTATTAAGCTATAGGTAATATTGATTTAGTACTACTTTTAATTTCACTGAGTCTAGTGTATGCCAAGTTTAACTAGGATTTCCCTACGAAAACTGGACGATACACGTAAATGAACAGGGGAATGCAAGCCTCAATTGTATTGCAACGTCGACAACTTAGTTTTACCATAGAGTCTCTCAATCGGTATGCGATGTAACAAACTGCCTCACAAATTCAAGGAATTCTCACTTAAAAGTCAAGTCCACGCCTCATTTCCCGAAGAACGATGAATAGGCACCCTTTTTGCGGTCCATTTGATAAAGAGTTAAAATACCTAGAATCATATTTATGAGCGAAAGTTGAGCCCTTTTTTTCTGTTTAAAAGAGAACGGAAAAACGGTTTTTAGCTTCATAATGAGCTTTTGTTTTTTGCTTCGTGACATGATAACGTTTTTCAGAAATAGGGGTGAACCCGACTATATACTTAGGTATGACGTTTTTGTGAGACAGCGAGCTTTGTTGACAACAAGTTAGAAAGAAAGAAAGGAACATTTATTCGAGACAAACAACATACAGCGAGTGTTATGAGTTTCAATAAACATAAACCAATTTTTTTTTAGTATAGGTAGAATTGTGGCAAGTTTTTACTAAAACTACTGCTGTTATTATTTACTACTGTTGTTATTATTAAATATTTGCTGTTATTATACTGCATCAAGAACCTTCAAAACACTACAAAGCCTCTGTTCAGTCTCTCTTTCACATCCCAAAACACACTTTAATCATCACAATCGCTCTTGCTCTCACTTCGTTTAGGCACGAGAGCTCCGTTTCTTAGAACATTTTTTAGGGCTTTTTGGTGGCGTATGACCTATTGTGGCAAAAACTCCGTGATGATACATCTGTTCCGCAAGAAATTATCGCTTTGTTCAGGCACTGGTATAAGATTCAAAGAAATTGTGTGAGGTAGGCCGGCGCTTTCTCCGATTCTTATGTATTGGAATGCCGGGTTAGGCAGGGGGGTTTGAGCTCACCTAAACTGTTCAACGTTTACGTGAACGGCCTGATCGATGAGCTCAGCAGTGCTCATGTTGGATGTCACATAGAAGGGGTTTGTGTCAACGATTTAAGCTACGTAGACGATATGGTGCTGCTGAGCCCCTCGATGGGGGGGTTAATAAAACTGTTACGCATTTGTGAAACATACGCGAAGGCCCACGGGCTATTGCACAATGCTACTAGTACTAAAAGTGACGTGATGCAATTTAAAGCGGGGAAGAAAACCTACCGAATGCAACCCGTCTCACTTTATGGTACCCCTTTAAAGAGAGTTGACAAGTTCAAGTACCTGGGCCACTGGGTGACTGAGACGATGTCGGACGTCGAGGACATGCGCGAGCGCCGCGCGCTGTGCGTCCGCTGTAACATGTTGGCCCGCAGATTATGGCACTGTGATGGAGAAGTCAAGTTAACTTTATTTAAGGCTTTTTGCCAAACCTTCTACACGTGCGGTCTGTGGACTAACTTTACACAGCGGGCGTACAGCGCGTTGCGCGTCCAATATAATGACGCGTTCAGGAAGATGTTCGGGCTGCCACGGTATTGCAGTGCTCCGACAATGTTCGCGGAGGCGCACATGGATTGCTTTTTTACTATCATGAGGAAACGATGTGCGTCTCTCCTCAATCGCAGTCGTGGCAGCCTAAATAGTATCCTGAGCATGCTAGCCCACCACCACTGGGACTCGCCACTGCTGCAGCCTTATGTGCAACTGCACGCGCCTGTAAAACCGGTGCCCAGGCGTCTTTAATTTTAGTTTAGCATAATTATTATTATTATTTTTTTTTTTAATTTATTAAGAACTCAAACAGTCACATAAACAAAAATATAAAGAGCACACAAAGAGTACCAATAGACATAAATCAAAAGACCTGGAGGTTTATTAATACATAAAAACTATGTTAACATAACAAAATAGGTAATCATAAAGAAACAAAGCTGAAAAGATTTAAAAATGCACAAGTTAAAGGTAGGTAATAAGTAGGTATATGAGATTAATGAAGACATTTTGGATTTAGACTTTCAGGTGATGTGAATAGTAAAATTTATCTTAGGTAAGTAAATCGTCCCTTGATTGCGAAAACCGCCTATGCTCCGTTTTGGACAAAACTGAGATATTAATACTGTTAGATTATACTTTCCCAAATCTACATGCTACAAAAGCCCATTTTTCGATACGTGTCTCCATTCCTGATTTAGTTTTAAGATGAGGTTAGATAATAACGATTTTGAAGATAATCTACAAGCCAAAACCTATTAAGTCTCTGTTATAATAGCTAGGTTGAACAAAACTTGCAATTTAATAACAGTAAAATTGTGCTAACCGTATATACTAGATTTCTGCAGCCAGCGATAACACAAAAATGTGTGTTTTATAATCTGACAAAATATTTTAACCACCACATAATATGTTTTGCCAGACAACCAAAATAATCAATAGTTAAAATTGTTCAAAAGCAAAAAAAACTAAGTGTAATATAAGCGGTTTTGCTTGTTACGTTTCACTCTCGAATTCACACATAATTCATTCAACCAAAACCGCCTAATTGAGCTTTGATACTCCTTGCATGCATATTGGTACTATTGTGCAAATATGCATATGCATACTCCCATTGCAGCAAAAACCGCCTAACTGCATGAAACCTAGTATCGATTAAAATGCAAATGGAGGTGAAGGGCCAATAATTACTAATGTATTTTCGTGTTTTACATGAACAGTCGCTTTGGTAAACTTGTATGGTAGTTTGATGAAATGGACTAGACCTGAGAAGAGAGGAGTCGCTTTGCTGAACTTGCCTCCCGTGAGATAGTTTGGTTAAACTGGACTGGACACAAGAAAAGGGTAACCACTTTGCTGAACTTGTAACCCGTGAGGTAGTATTTTAAAGTCCACTTTAAATCTGAGCCTGAAATGTATTATATTACGTTACAAACTCGCTGAAAGATTGAGGCTTCATTCCCGCACTGGAATATAGATATATAATCTGAAGTATTCAATTGCCTGCATTTGGTAGTATGCTCATAAGTAGTCTGAATTGTCCTATGTTATAAAGTCTGCTTTTACTCTGCAAATATAAATAACATAATAAACAACGTTGTCGCTCTCGCTCACGCATAATGTGGCTTAGTACAACTCGCAAGCATGTCTTTAAAAAAAACGTTTTTTTTTAATTTTGCAAAAGTAACTGAAAAAATTAGTTCTATATAATTAAAGAACCTTTTCGAAGAACTATGAACGATTTTTGGCTTAAACTGAAGCATAGAACTTCGTTCGCTTAAGGAATGGAGACGGCATTTTACACTGTTTGCAATAAACTCAGGCCCCAGTCAGCAGTATAGTAACGAACGAAGTACCAGTGTTTCGAATGTTTCAAATTTGAAAAAAATCTGGTAAGAGTTTTGATGTAGGTTACTATTACAAAAGATAATGTAATTAAACTTAGCAAAATTAAAAATTTGTGATAAAACCTTACGTGCTAAAACATTGCACACGTTTTTTCTAATTATAAGTGCTTTTAATTCCTACATTTCAAAATTCTTCCAAGCAAAACCTACTTAGTGCATCGTGATTTTTTAATAAACTAAAATACTTAAGGAAATCGTTTGAAGACTTTATTCAGGTTAAACGGGTACAAATTTACATCAAAAAGTATTATAAATCGAAAATTCCGATCTAAGGCTATTATTTAAGGAGATCCAAAAAAAAAAGTGTCTTCAGGAAAAACCGCTTAACTGCAGCACTTTATACGGTTAACCCTAAATTTTATCCTCTTATCCTAAACAAAAAGTAAATTTAGTCAAAAAGTCTTAATAAAGGATAAACTGTTCATATAAAAACACGAAAATGCTTAAGCTGTTAATGGCCCTTCATAAAAAAATTAACATGCAAATATTTAAATGCGTTTTTCTCGATACCACATGTCATGCAGTTAAGTGGTTTTCGCAGCCAAGGGACAAAATATTGTTCTCATGGATGACCTAAAAATAAATTATTAAACACTAACCATAGCTCTAAGTTTGTAACCACTAACACTATGGACTTTATAGTCCGAAATACATGATTTGTATTGTATTTGCATTATAATTCTCAAAGATCCATTTTCAAATCCTATAAGACCCGTTTTCTGAGATATCCGAATCCCAGAATATCCGTATCCCACAGCATCCAAATTCTAGTAGACACTTTTCCAGTAATAACCAAATCCTAAAAGATCCATCCCCATACTATCTCAATCCTAGAAGAGCCTGATTCCATAATATTCAAATCTTATAGCACCCCTTTTCCAGTAAAAAGCAAATCCTAGAAGATCCTAATCATACAAAAACTGTCTCCCGTTTCTTATATCCTTATCACAGAATACCAGTTTCCCGTCATATTCAAATCCTAAAAGATCCATTTAATAAAATATCCAAATCCCGGAATACCCGTTTCCTATAATATCCGAATACTAGAAGATCCGATTCATTCATTCAATTATTGTCTCTGCGACAGTTTTGTCTCTCACGTCAAGTAGGTATATGGCATTGGACAAAACGAATGTTATAGGAATGTGGACGTTTTAAATAGGAAGGAAATGGATGTTTTGGTACCTACATGGGTTTTCTGGGAAATAAAGGTTTTAGTTATGTGATTTTTTGGGAAGTAGATGTTATAGAATATGGACGTTTTAGTACTCGTACATGGGGAGGGGCGGGGCTTAGGAATGAGATGTTCGTGACCCGACGGATACCTATTTTAGGTAACGGATCTCTCGTGCCTAAACGTCTCACTTTTCCTCAGTGTGCGTGGAAGCGACCAAGCAAAATAGACTGATATGTAGTTGAGATCGGAATGACAAACAAAAATAAAAATTCAAATATTTATTTGTGCGTTGTATAAAACCAGTATTTTGCTGAACTAAATATTAGGTACAGTCAACCAATTTGATTCCTAGGCCACCGTAGCACCCTGTCATTTTAAGTACTACATAGCGACGCAATAATCCTAGTAATCTGTATTGACATAGCATTTACAAAGGCTAGGTTCTATGATGGCATATAGGAATCAAATTGGTTGACCGTACATATTCTAACACAACCACAGTATTTATTAACTAAATAAGACTTCATGCCCATAAAATCGTCTCCAATGAATGCCTAACGCACTCGATATTTTGACACGGGTCTACATCCACCGTTCACATCCACCCATTACCGCAAAGACTTAAACGACATGATATAGCACGAGTTATCTGACCTTTCTTTAACCTTGATATATACTTTCACACATACTTTAGTCGTTTTGAGAAGGGCGAAAATGCCGTGAGCTCGTATAGTTTTACGATGTTTGGTTTTTGCGCTGATTTTCGTTGAGACTTGACAAGGCCGGAGTTATTTGCGTTTCTGCTTCGACGGGAAAACCAACGAACGTAACAGTTTTTTTATGTAATATATTCAACAGGGACCATTTGACTTAACGTAATAAATTGCGATCACATTGAATTTGCTAACACCATGGGCGCTAAACTTAACGTGTCAGAAGTCCAAAGCGAACGTTATAAATAAATGTCTGATTTTACAAATGAATGTACTATTTTATTGTAAATAATGACTTGTAATACCTCATTCCAGGGCCCGTAATTTTCATGCCGATGACATCAATTTTACGTCACGCTGCATATAGGATGATCCCAAATAGTCTTATTTAATTATTAATCATTAGTCGTCAATCATTTTAATCATGTATAAATTACTTCAAAAGTAATATATTCACACGTGGAATAATAGGTACCTACTTGATACGTGAAACGTAAATTAAACTATTTGTTTTGTTTTTATACATACATTTTATTAAATGGTATTGTTACCACATTTCAATAATTACGTAGAAAACAGAATTCCTCTTTAACTTGAAGCACGCCATCCTTCTTGCATTAATTCCCACGCAGATAAAATGACTTAGATTACTTTTGAAGTAATTTGTACATGATTAAAATGGTTAACGACTAATGATTAATAATTAAAATAAAACTATTTGGGATCATCCTATATGCAGCGTGACGTCAAATTGTTGTCATCGGCATGAAAGTTACGGGCCCTGGTCATTACCAATAAAGGATGTCTATGTCTATTTCGGTATTTGGGTTAAAGATCTGACGGGTCAGGCTTCCAAATGTATTAAAAAAGACTGGCTTTCCACGAGGCCGGCTTCACCCATGCCCGCCGAGCTAACTGCGGCGCTACCACGAACTTCAAATCTCGAATTAAGTATATCTCCGTCTCTGTCGCTCGAGTACCATAAACCATAAGTGCGATAGAGACGGAGATATACGAAGTTCGAGATTCGAAGTTCGTAGTTATAGCTCTGGTCAGAATGAACGTCCGAAAAATGGGTCCGTCTTGAATCGACACTCACAAAGACTGTTCCATTGAACAGATAATTGGATGACACGATAGTCAATAGGACATTTCCTATTGACTATCGTGTCATCCAATTATAACAACGTCTCACGGCTCTCCTGTCTGCGTTGTGCCATCGACAAAACTGTAGATTGACCATTCGTATACCTTAATTCATCGGAATAAGATCTATTACTGTATACGTCAGCGTGTCTTCCTTGTACTGTTGTAGTGACGGTAAACGATGGGCACGTTCGCGAGCGCTAATGCCCTGGTTCGTGGATTCTCTTTCCTCTGTCCTCTCTCGTAGCCCTCGCTGCTCGTGTTCCAGGTGGGTTATTTTGGTTTCGACTCGGGTTACAATGATTACTTAGTCATCGTAAAGTTTGTTGCATTTTCGTGCAGCATGGTTGAGTTAATTAGATTATATAGACAAAATCAATCAAAATTGTCAATTGAGGTTATTATTAACGGTAAAAACGCTTACTAAGCATTACGATTAATATTATTTATACCCATTCATTTAACAATTAATCATCATGTTAGACGGAAACCGTCTAACATGATGATTAATTGTTAAATGAATGGGGGTAGGCAGGACCTTTAATCGGTCATCTTTGGGCTAAAATATCTAAACTGATTAATAAGGTATATTGGGATATTATTATTGCAGTTCAACTTATGTAGAGTGCCAAATCATCATCAATCCAAAATAAATATCAACTGCTGTAAAAGCTTGTATGTTGTAAACGGGGTAGAGTTTAACAAAAATTGTCAAAACTTTAAAAAATACACAAACGGGTCGTTATAAAAATAAAAAATAAAAATCATTTATTTCAGACTCATAGAATCCATAAGTTTATTAGTACACAAAATATTTTTAAAGCTAAGAGTTACTTAGTTATGATTCATTATTAATTGATATCTAAATTTAATGATTATTAAATAAGTTTTGATAGTCAAGTACATTTTCAATAATCTAGATTAATTAAAAAATGGTCATTACCTACAACTAAAACGGTAAAATAAGTTTGTCTCTATTTCATTCATGTCTACTTTACATAAACCTACGCTTATAAAAGTACTTAAATAACAGTAAGAAATAAAACAAGAACTGTGGGTAGAATACGGACGAGACCGCAACTCAAACTGAGTAATACTGACAATCGCTCATTTGAGCGACATCTCTGGAATGCTGAGCGCGGATTGAGCGCTCCGCATAGACAAATGTTGAGCGGGATTTATTCACGACGAATTACAACGACGGTAGAGCTGTCTTATTATTATTGTGTTTATGTGCAGATTGTACACCGCACGTTATTTGACTGCCCTGTAACCAAATACCACGGGCAAGTGGAGATTTTACAACTTTAATTCTTTTAAGTTTTTTTTTGTTCTGTACTAATTATTTGTGTTCTTCCTGTTATCTTGTATGATTTTTTGGCGTCATTGTTCCGTATTTCACCAAATGGTCACAACGGAAGACCAGCGCTGACGCTGCCAGCATTTACGCTTAGTGGTGACCATTTCGTGGCAAATGTTTATGTGTGTATGTGTCTACAGTTCGTTTTTTATTTGTCGTGAATAAAATTTAATGTTTTCTTTCTTTTTTTCTTTCTTTATTTAACCGAAGACATTGGTAGCTTACTTGTAAACTGTAAATCTTTCAATTAGAGAAACATAATTAGCCATACGATAAATAATGATTGTAAAGATTTTTAAGACCAGCTCTATACAGAGGATGGTCTGTCATAAGAATTTGATTATGATGCATTATACAATCCAGTCTATTTCGTGTTTTGTCTGCTTTAAAAGCTTTATATTACTTGACCTATTTGTTAGTGTGACTCAAATCTTGGAACTGAATTTTGAACCAGTTAACCTCAACCGGTTGAGCTGAAATTTGGGTATAAGTAAAGTTTGGATGACAATTTAATATAATGAAACCATCGAGCTCATCTGATGATGGAGACAGAAGGTGTGCATGGGGATTCAGTACTTAACTGACTTAACCCCGTTGAGTTTGGGCTTGATACACGGTTTACAGAAAAGTACCTTGTCTCTTTTTGATAAGGTTAAATAAGTACTTGTTACATTTGATAAGTTTCAGTTGAGTGTTTAGACGTCATGGAAAATGTAGAGCGGCATTGCGTATCCATTCGAACGACGGTTAAAGGTTATATTCAACTGTCAGTCAAGTCAGTGCAGATTGTTTGCTGCACCTACATTTTAATTAGTGCCTCCAGAGTGTTGCGGCAAGCGACGCGGTACGAATGCAGTAAAGCATGCGGATCTCCTTGGTTCCGTATAATTTAATATGTCTGCACAAATGTAATACTGGAAGTAAGTATACCTTTATGTAAAGAAATCTGAGGGGTGATCACGTAGCGTTCCGAACGCGCGTCGGTACAATTTAACTGTCAATTTTCCATATAAAAAGTGACATTTAGACCTACCCGACATTCGTACTACGAACGTCGGGTAGGTCTAAACGTCTACGTTACGTGATTACCCCTCAGATGCACTATTGTAACTTGTAAAACCAGATAGATATAAGAGGGGTGATCACTGATCAAGTAACATTTCGAATGCACTCAACTGTCATTTTCCCATACAAAAATTAACATTTAGATCTACCTGACACGCGTACAATGCGTTACGTGTTCGACCTGCTGGGCGATATTAGTAAGCTCTTGGTATGGTTCATAATATCGCATATGAACTCCGCCAAGCCAAATGCGGAAATTGCCTTATTCTAACATAATATTGCTGCAGGTAACATACCAACATATTTTTCAATTTCACGTTGCATTTCGATATCACATACTTTAGAATACTATTGTAACACAAAGCCAGAACATCCGCAACCAAACCTAAGTATTTGTAAGAATAGATGTCCAACGCCGGAAAATCTCGAATATTCGAACGTTCGAGAGCTCCTGTACGGAACATGTGGATTAGAAATTTTAGGAAGCATTTCCCTTGGATACTGGAGTTGGTGTCCCGGGTAAGCACCGCAAGCAGAATTTAAAGAGTTGGTTCATTTTATTGACACGGTTTGGTTATACTCTGCACATTCGTGTTGAAGAATAATTGTACTTTGTTTAGTTTTAGTTTTCTAATCTACAATATCATTAAGACAGAGGACAGAGCGAAGTGGAGAAGTAAGACGAGAAAAGCTGACCCCATTAGCATGTGGGATATATAGCTGGGAAGAGAGAGAGAGAGAGAGAGAGAGAGAGAGAGAGAGAGAGAGAGAGAGAGCACTGGGAAGTGGCTTAAAACTTGGTAGCATTAATTATTAGTTAGAAGACCGCCTTTTGTTTGTTCTGTACAGTGTTCTTTCATTGAGGTGTGCATTAATAGTAGTTTATGCTACTGATACATAATGAGTGGCCTTAAAACACGAGTGTGGTTTTATGAAACGAGCGTCAGCGAGAAAGTACTCTAAGATGGGTTCAGAAGCCGTAGGAAAATGACCTGCATTGCTACGTATGCTACCTGTAAGTTCTTTAAAAAAAAAAAAAGTGAAAAAAAATGAAAAAAAACGTGAACTTTTTTTTTTTATTTGAAAAAAAAAAAGAAAAAGTTAGAAAAAGTAAAAAAAAGTGAAAAAATTTAAAAATAACAAAAAAAATGAAAAAAAAGTAAAAAAAAAGAGAAAAAAAGTAAAAAAAAGTAAAAAAAAGGTAAAAAAAGGAATAAAAGTGACAAAAATTGAAAAAAAGTTAGAAAAAGTACAAAAAAAGTGAAAAAGTGAAAAACAGCAAAAAAAATTATAAAAAGGTAAAAAAAAAAAGGTAAAAAAGGAATTAAAGTGACAAAAAGTAAAAAAAAAGTGCAAAAATTAAAAAAAAAATTAATAAATGTGCAAAAAAGTTAAAACAGTTAAAAAGCAGAAAAAAACGTTCGAAAAGTAAAAAAAAATTGAAAAAGGTAAAAAAAAAGTGAAAAAAATTCAAAAAAAAAGTTAAAAAGTAAAAAAGAAAAAAAAATTAAAAAAGTAAAATGAAAAAACATAATAAATTGACGTTTCGTATCGATAACTGTTTTAATATCTATAGATACTAGACTAGAGACCCACTTGAGTTTTGACAGCTGTTCCAAATTTAAACTCATAACGATACCGACTAGTCTGTACTGTAATAACATTACAGTACAGATTTTACCTACTACCACAAACAAGAAAGTTGTCATAGTAAAATTGGTTGTAATAATGCTGGTCATTACCGACGGTTTCTGAACGCATTTTAGAGCACTAATGATATGTGCGTAGATAAAGAAGATTTGTATTGTATTCAATTATTAAATATTACATATTTAACTTACAAACGAACAGTACAAGTTAACTAAAAACTTGTAAACTTGTCGAGTCATCCTCTGTGGCTCGACATTGTGCTGAGTGGACTTCTTTTTCGCATTTGACGAAGTGTCTAAATGTGTAGTTTTGTATCTGCGAAATAAACTTATTTTTTTTCTTTCTTTAAAAAGAAGACTCTGATGAAAATCAAAGTCACAAAATTATAGTTATGATAGTAATTAGTCCCGCCCCCGTAACTATAGTAGGTAATCCCCGATAACAGTTACATTACATCACCTTAATTCGTACGCAATGACCGTTTATTAATTCCGGCAACGATTCCGCGATCTCGCCTGATTGGGTAGTGCCAAAAGGTTTTCATTATCCAAATTGGCCAAATAATTGTTCACGCGTCCAGTAGGGTTTGGTATTTAGCATGATTGGTGTGGCGCGCGTATTGATGTGCCATTATTTTCATTTCTAGGAATACTTATATCACTGGCAAAATTGCATGATGAATGTGATACTTTCTTTATTTTAAATGCACAATACTGTAAAGTAATTTTTTTGCGTACGCTGACACTAACTTATATTGCGAGCTTTTTCCTAGGGATGCGGATGGTACTTAATTAAAACGTTAACAAATTTCATTCAAGTTGCGGCTGCATTTGTTTGTCAGTCTCCAAAGGTGTTGGCAACGTTTGACGGCCGTCCCCGTTTTTTTTTTTCCGGCAACACTGCCTTTCATCCATGCCTTTCAAACGACAGAATCAATGGTCCATCATCCGTACCGGGGTTATATTAGAGCCACGCCGCGCGTCGCAACGCGTACTTTGTATTTGAACGTGGCGACACGCGGGACTGAGCTAATGTAACCACGTTCATACAGAATCTATGTAACCGATTGCGTTGCGACACGCGGCGTGGCTCTAATATAACCCCGGCTTTAGACCGAAAGGCTGCGGTATTTTACTACATATTATGTAAAGGCACACCGCTGTCCCTGTCGCACTCGCTCCAAGCCGTAGTACGGCCTTACACCCTATGAACAACGCCGGTGACAAATACTAATAATAACCAATGCAATGATTCAAGTTGGATAGAGTCTCTCATTTATTTCAGAAGACTTGTGAAGCATACTTTGTAATTGATATTTAAAAAACATCGAAATTAAATACTGAATATTATTTTACGTAAAATATGTTTGCCAATATTCAATCTCGTTTAAGTAAATAGTGTCTCAATTATAATAGCAAATGGCCACGTTTTATTTTCATTCACAAACACTGAATAAGTTTATTTTAGTTTCAAATTTGCTGCAGGGGTTGATTTGAATAAATTTAAAATGAGTCGGGAAACGCCGAGGTGTAACAAATATTACGAATTTTACAAATTGATGAATTGATATATAGGTTGAGCCATGTATCCATATATATTGTATGTGAATAATAAATAACTTATGAAGAAGAGGAAAGCTCACATTCATTCAAATAAGAAGAAAATGATGCAGATACATAGCTGTTACAACATAATCTATCACTAAACAAAGTAAAACCTTTGGAGCATGAACACGTCTAGCTCTAAAAACAGTAACCGTTCAGTATAATGCATAAATAATAATATTGTCTCAACTATCACTTAAAAAAGAGTAGTTAAACTAGCAGGGGATCGATTAGCAACTAACAATATTATTATTATTTTTATTTTTTTTATTTTTATTATAAGCAATAAGAAGCTGCGGTAGCCTAGTGGTTCAGGCATGCGGCTGTCAAGCGGCGGTCGTGGGTTCGAATCCCGGCTCGTACCAATGAGTTTTTCGCAATTTATGTACGGAATATTTACCGTTAACTTTTAGATGAAGGAAAACATCGTGAGAAAACTTAATAATCCCAATAAGGTCTAGTTTTCCCTCTGGATTGGAAGGTCAGATGGCAGTCGCTTTCGTAAAACTAGTGCCTATGCCAAATCTTGGGATTAGGTGCCAAAGCGGACCCCGAACTCCTTTAGGGTACAACAGGGAATAACGCTAGGATGATGAATTATAAATTTCAAAGAGGGATTTTTTTTAAATACTTTGTTCTGAAATGGATTTAAACCAGAAACACCCTGGCATACGCGTAATCCGAGGTTCTCGACAAAAGTAAGCGCGTTAGGTATATTTCCGAGCAAGTTTGTAAGAAAAAGCGTAACACACTGATATCCAATTAAAATGCGAAATGTTAGTGTCTGATCGACCCATTGTTTTCTTTTCTGATTTTCTGCCCGTATGCTCGTATTTTAGGTTCGCGTGCCGTCCCGACACCTTATCAGCAACCACGAAGTCTCAATTAGTTTGAGGAAAAAGAAAATTGCCGGCTTGTGTGCTTACGATGTATTTATGAAGGTTCGTGCGGGTTGTAAAGTAAACTATGTAAAAAGGACGAGAGCTTTCAGGTATGCTAGAAGTTACGGTTACTGATAAAATCACAAACGAGGTAGCATTGGGTTTCATCGCTATGCTGGTCGATTACATAAAGCATTGTACGTGCGTCAGGTAGATCTAAATGTCACTTTTTATATGGAAAATCTACAGTTAAATTGTACCGACGCGCGTTCGGAACGTTACGTGCTTACCTCTCTGGTCGATTACGTAAAGCTTTGTACGTGCATCAGGTAGATCTAAAAATGACAGTAGAGTTGTCCTAACGTACGTTCGAAAAGGAACGTGATCAACCATAATGAAAATTAAAAATATTCAGTTTTACAGGTTTGAGTTTGTTCTCCCTTATTGAATTTGGTGTGTGGAGGCGAGAGTAGACAGCTAAATTGAAAACGATTGAAAACAGGAGATATGGAGAGGCACCTGATATGACATGATAATTCTATCAAAATAAAGATAGAAGGGCAGAAACGCAAGGAAAGACGGAGACATGCGTTTAAGGATCAATCCAAAGAGAAGGTCAATGTAATATTTAATCAGGAGCTCAAGACATAAAAACGAACGGAATGGCGATTACTCTATTTACAAGAGATATAGGCTCTTAGATTATGTAGTGTGAGTCAATGCGACATATCGGAATAAAGGGTTTCAGAGAGTATGGCATCTTTCAAGAAACTCAAGATAAAATGTACGCAAAGGACATCGCACATTTACATAGTATAGAAAAAAAGCTCGGTGAGTTTCATAAAAAAAAAATTGCATATTTAAGTGTTTATTTAAAAAGAGGGAACGTACAAAAACTCTCTATGTATTGTTTTAAATAAAATAAAAAATACCCAGAATTTAGCTCCATAGTATATATATGGGGAAAAAAGTACTATGTAAATTTTCTCAAAAACTATACATACATAGAAAGTTTTTGTCCTTTCACTATTTTTAAATATACCTACACTTAGGTACACGTAGTCGACTAGGAAGGAACCCTTATAGTTTCGCTTTGTCTGTCCGTCCGTCCGCAGATAATCTCAGTAACCGTTAGCACTAGAAAGCTGAAATTTGGTACTAATTATGTATATCAATCACGCCGACAAAGTGGTAAAATAAAAAGTGTTTTTTTTATTTTTTTTAGGGTACCTCCCCTATACGTAACGTGGGGAGTGATTTTTTTTTTCATTTCAACTCTAACGCGTGATATATTGTTGGATAGGTATTTAAAATTTGCTAAGATCATGTTTTGATAATGTTAATATTTTCGGAGATAATCGCTACAGAAGTAAAAAAAAATGTGTCGTCCCCCCTCTAACTTTTGAACCATAAGTTTTAAAAATATGAAAAAAATCTCAAAAGTAGAAATTTATAAAAACTTTCTAGGAAAATTGTTTTGAACTTGGTAGGTTGAATAGTTTTTGAAAAAAATTGCTAAATAATTTCACACACTTACTGTGACGGACGAAAAACTACGGAACTCTACACTGAGCTGAGCGTGGCCCGACACGCTCTTGGCCGGTTTTTTTCATGTATTTTTTTTATACTAGGTGTGCTGTGTACATTTTATATATACATATATGCACACATTTTAGGGAGATACTAGTATATAGAAATCTCTGTATAGGTACGCTGACTGTTTTCGTGTTTTTCTAACATTTAATATGGTATAAGTCATAGCATAGCTTTTTTATAAGTCATAGCATAAAACCTACAATTAATTAAATGAATTTGTAACGAAGAAATTTGTATTAACCTAGTTATAGTAAGTAAAAGAAAATTATCATTGAAAGTAAAATATACTAATCTTAAAAAGTCCTTACAGAGTAACGTTATTTATGTAGTAAGATATGTTATACAAATGCATATTATTATGTTAATTCTCTTAAGGCCTGAATTCTTAAAATAAAAGGGATGTAATTAATGCACTTTCAGGGCAATTAACATTGCGAATTCAATCAAACTAAAAATAGTCGACTTACATAGATTAAGTAATAGGATCATAACCTTTCGCAATAAGAGAGCGTCATTTAAAGGATTTCATTCTTAAAAGTATTTGATTTTGTAATTATTTTAGGACACGGACAATGAACATGAAGTATTCCAAAAATCATTTTATTTTATTGTACTTATCTTCCTTAAGTTAGATATTTATGTGTACACGGAAATGTATTTCCGTATTGGTACAATACATACATTTGCTCTCATTATAGATTGATAAACAAGCTACTCTAAACCAAACAAAAACAATCTGCTTTGCAAATAACAATCTTATTCCAAACTTTATTTAGTACAAATTCCATTAGCACGAGAATAGTCCCTCAGGGCAGAGTGTTGTGCCACAATGTTTTTCTTCCCAAGACTGTCAAGATAAACAAATAGAAGTTGTATCGAGAAAGATCTTAGGGAACCCTGATAACTTCTCGGATGATTGGGCCCCTGGCCAGCCACTTGGCTGGCCAGGTACATCACATCAAAGGTTAGGGTGGTCGGGCACAATTTCCCCGGTTGGCCACTTGTTACCTTTGATGTGATGTCAAGTTCAACTGTAATGGGATCATCAGAAAATTAGGTACATAAGAGATTAAAAGGTATCGGACGTATTCAAGCGAGGTATATTTTCATTCGTCGCTTTGTGTATTTGTACTTTAATGTGTCATGCACTTCTTGCTTCCACGCGATAGGCTTACGTGTCAGAATACACACGAAACACTTTGAAAAGCGAACACGATTCAAAAGTGATGAATCAAACCAATTCTTAGATCCGGATCTTAAAAAGGAGTGCAATATAATACAAATTTAAACTATGATCATGTATAATTTACAGCAGGGTAAGCGCGTAACTTTTCGAATATACGTTAAGACATATCGTGTAATGTTTTAAGTTAAAAATTACAGTTGTCCTAATATCGTTTACAAAATACGTATTTACTCTACTCGAGTTTGAGTAGCGTTTCGAACCAATACAATATCAAAACCGTAAAACTGTATTCTCCAAAGCTCTGACGACCTGACTCACCACCAGGAACTCTACATACCTTACTAGGTATGTAGAGTTCCTGGTGGTGAGTACCTACAGAGTATATGTGCCATTGCAGTAATCCAAAGGTACTACCCGACTTTTTTTTTTATTTTTATTTCTTATTATTGACGATCGTGATAAGGATTCTTATAATTTTGACATTGTATGCAAACCTATACTGTAATTTTTATCTCGAAATAAACAAATCTAAATGTAAATCTATTCTTCAATTTCTTCAATATTTCTTCAATGCACCTATGAATGAAGATAAACCACCATCGGTTCGGAAATAAAACCTTTGCCTCGAGAAAAACTCGGTAATATGCATATTTTTCAAAACAGTATAACATATATAATTTCAGTATCACAGTATTATAAATTGCTTGCGAATACGAATAGAGGTACTGCGTTCCAGCCATAATTTAATTTTTAAACCATTCCCATTTTATATCCAGAATCTCACTTGAGAAATCTTTCAACCGTTCACTGAAAATGAAATGCTCCCTGATGGCCCCGCTGTGACAGTTTGATTAACGGCTCTTTAAACTGCACCCTTCGAGATAGTTCGCGAGATACGCCTTGTAGCCTCCCTCACACGAGATCTCGGTTTCTATGCGATTCATCTGTTTTGAATTTCGATAAGTTTGCGCTTGTCCTGACATGTTAGCTCAGCGTGTAGGAGCGAGTAAGATAAGAAAAAAATGAGAAGCGACCAGCGACAAAAGAAATTCTCGACTATTAGGGTTGTCAAGGAAATTAGGCTCAAGCCTTGGACTTTCATTTTTTTAAATTAAATTAAAATCCATTTATTTCAAGCTACATATAGGCTCATAACATAACACATAATTAAAACATTCATTATATAAGTCAAACAACACACAACCATAATTAACATTCTCTTATCCTACACCAGTCCTTACATGCCTGTTGCAACAATGCATAATATCCGCTATCATTGCTAGGACGGTGTTGGCGCTGGCTCGCACGCGCCGGAGCAGGGACGCGGCTTGCAATCGCATGGTGCTGTGGAAACATGCCGTGTGCGTCGCCGCAAACATGCCCGAGGCGCAACAGTAACGAGGCAGCCCCATCACCGCCCTGAACATGCCGTGTGCGTCGCCGCAAACATGCCCGAGGCGCTACAGTAACGAGGCAGCCCCATCACCGCCCTAAACATGCCGTGTGCGTCGCCGCAAACATGCCCGAGGCGCTACAGTAACGAGGCAGCCCCATCACCGCCCTGAACATGCCGTGTGCGTCGCCGCAAACATGCCCGAGGCGCTACAGTAACGAGGCAGCCCCATCACCGCCCTGAACGCGTTGTTGTACTGGACCCGGAGGGCGCTGTACGCCCTCTGCGTGTAGTTAGCCCACAGGCCGCACGTGTACAGCGACGTGCAGTAAGCTTTAAAAAGCGTTAACTTCACGCCGCTCGAACACCGCGCAAACCTGCGAGCCAACGTGTTCGCCCGCACGCACAGCGCCCTTCGCTCCCTTTCGATGTCGACATTATCCTTAAGGTCGGCAGTAACGACATGACCTAAGTACTTGAAACACTCGACTCTATGAAGTGGCATTCCATTGAGTGTTATGGCATGAAGAGTACCTTCATTTAGAACAACATTATATACGTACTAGTAGATCTTAATGTTAAATATATGGAAAAATTATAGTTAAGTTTAACTACAGTTAAGTTTAGAACAGTTGTCCTTACGCGCTTTCGAATCGTTACGTGACTACCCCTCCGGTCTACGCCATTGCTAACTGCAACCTCACTCCCACTGACGCGTAAGCTAATGTATATATGTAGGATTTTTTTATGCATATACCGCCCATTCTGGAAAATGGTTTTCAGATATGGGACCCATACTTCAAGAAAGACATTGAGATGTTACACACAGCTCAAATCATTGCCTTACGAGGAAATACTACAGAAATTAGGCTTGACAACACTCGAAAAGAGACGTGAACGGGGGCAATTGATTGAGACTTTTAAAATCTTAAATGATTATTACGACTGTCCAGAACTGAGCGACCTGTTCACTCGACATACAAACACACGCACGAGAGGACACAACTTTAAATTGTCAGCAAGTAAAACAAACATCGGCAAAAACTCAATCACAAATCGAATAGTTAATGCATGGAACAAATTACCCTCAGAAGAAGTGAACTCGATAAGTGTTAATCAGTTTAAAAACAGCCTTGACAAACTATCTACAGCAGTGTGAACCTGTGCTTAGTAAAATATGATTTAGATGTTATCAGCGTCAGCTGCCTGTCTAAAATCGAATTATAATATTATAATATATGCCTTCAGGTTGAAAAGATTCCAATATTTATGGAAGAAATAGGTAGCATCAATTTAAAAGAAAAATGATCGCATCTCTGACTGTCACTTTTTGATTTTTTATCAACTTCTTATAAATCAATGGACACCGACAGCACGCACGAAAAAGTATAACTCATCGTTCCGCTTGAGCCGAGCGTTCGGCTTTATGACGTTATCACGTAAAATTATCGTCCGTTAACCGACTTTGTAGACAATCATTATTTTTTCACGCCACTGTTCGGAAATATGGCCAAAGATGGATTAAAATGAGAGTAAAAAGTAGTTCTTAGTAATACAATTCAAAAACAGTCAAACAATGTAGATTTGCAAAGTAAAATGTAGTGTTTAGCGGCCTTTTTCACTTTCTACTCTGCTATTGGTCGATTATTTTTGAGTGGTTGGTCATTGTAATAGTGGTTGTTCAGTTTGAACAGCTCTTCGACCAATCACAGGGCGTCGAGCGGGAGGAGCGGCGCCGCCGCGCCGGCGAGCGGTGCCGCGCTTCTTTTGTTTTTTGATTAGTATTATGATCTTAAATTAGGAACTTAATTTTGATTTAAAATTATGATTATTTGCAATTTCCTCGCAGTAGACGTGAAAAGCACTATGTTAAGCCTCGGCCGAAAGTGCAATAGCTGGACTCGTAGTTTCTAGCCTCTACAACAATGTACTATTGTAACTCTCACAATGTTAAATCTTTGTTATAGTTGGTGGACACCTTCTTACTATTGCAACTCCAGCGGAGTACACATGGCACGTCGCTAACTCTGATTATAAATCAGCATGTATCGCCGTCAATTGACCATAAATGGTGGTCATAATTTGACTTTCCGTGTGGTATAAAATGTTATTCTGCCTTACAAAATAACCATCAAATCAAATGCAGATAATCTTCATTATATACCCTAACAAAGCATATTTGATACTTGCGGAATCTGATTCTTACAACTCTGTTTCATGTTTGCCATAACAGTGGTAGCGAAAATGAAATCACTCCAACACTCGTCAGCGTCACCCTTCACAATGCGATCCACCGAAGACAACTCGTAAAATCGCAGCGCTGGAGTTCACAACGTCTTGCGTCAGGCTCACCACACCAGTCTAACCTCCGATACGTAGTTGTTTTGGATCTGAATCATGTATATACTAGAGGAGTGGTGAAGTAAGTCGAAACATTGTGTATCATCATCATCATCATCATCATCATCATCATCATCATCATCAGGTTAGCGATTCGGAGGGCTATATCGGTTACCTTGGTTCTGATGCGAATAGCCTCATTTCTGATGCGATCATGCAGAGAAACTCCCAAAATAGCCGTCTCCATTGCCCTTTGGGTGACTTTGAGCATTCTTATGAGGCCCATAGTAAGTTACCACGTTTCAGTGCCATATGTCATCACTGGCAACTCACACTGGTCAAAAACTCTCGTCTTGAGACACTGCGGAATAATGGACGAAAAGACGTGCCGTAGCCTCCCGAACGCTGTCCAGTCGAATCTGATTCGACGTTTGTATTGTGTATCATGTGAGGTGAATCGTTGTATATAAAAGTTCTGTAACTATAGCTCAATTAACTGAAGTGGGACAAAGCGTTAAGCATAACAGAGCTGTTTCTGATGACTCACAGTACCTATAACATGCTAACCGGCACCAAGATTCAGAGAGATCACCAAGTTATCCATACATAATCCCTTGCGTAAAATCACTCAGCAGATATGTTGGTACAATTCAGACATAATAGGCTTGTTGCGTGGTGTTAAAATTGATAACGTCGTGTTGCTAAATGGATAGTAAACCATCAAATGATTGTAATAAAATATAAATTACACAATATAATTCAAATCATAAAAAGATATGAACCTTGAAAGCTTAGAAAAAAATGTTTTTTTTATTTATTGTTCAAGAGTAAATTTAAAGGTACCAATAGAATCCTTACGCTTTTATAGAAACAATTTTGTATGGCAACTATGGACCTAAACGCAGTATTTCGCGACCGAAACAGCAATTTACTTTATTTTCCATGCAACGGTTAGTACAAATTGCACGGTGTGACGTCATACTTTAAAGCCAATCAGTATGAAGCGTTTCGGCTGCTGTCAGCGAGGTCCGTCTTTAACTCGATGTTTTGGGTATTAATGTCCTTTAAATGTAGTTGCTTCCATACAAACATTTGTTCATGTACAAAAACTGGTTCGAATGGCATCGTAAACAAATTTAAGGTCACAAGCCCATTACGAAACTATGATACTTTATTTATTCGAGGATTGTGTTCCGGTGCCAACAACCCTGGTAGATAGCGTAACGTTTTGTTTGTGCGTAAGTTAGATTTTGTCTGGAAAAATTACAGTTGAGTTGTCGTAACGCTTGTTCGAAAAGTTACTGGGCACATAACGGTGTACCGTGATTTATTCACAACGACCTCACCTGAGGCCACCGTAAGTCAGACTTCCAATAATGCGTCGGTATTAAGAATCCCGGCATCAAGATATACTAGGGATGAAAGGTGACTTGAGGGAAACACGTTGTGAACACCGCAGCAGAATCCAAGACTTGTTCCGATTCTTCCCCAGTCGAGTATCCTAGCAACCCCCTCCCGTAGTTTATGAGTCGCTCCCAGGAATGTATTATTTTACCCGGATCTTTTTACGGCGCAGCAAAGAGTCTGTTTGCGAAATATAATCTTCACTTACCAAGTTTCGGAGTTTGCGGTAGTGTTGTATTTGTAACAAGTTCAGACGAGGTAAACGTATATTCGTAAATAAACGTGTCGAATTGGATTAGTTATTAAACTATCACTCACTTCTACTCGTGAAAGTAAGCTACGGTAGCCTAGTGGTTCAGGCAAGCGGCAGTCGTGGGTTCGAATCCCGGCTCGTACCAATGAGTTTTCGGAACAAATGTACGGAATATATATTTTCAACACATTTGCTCGTAACGTGCCTCTTATTGTGCAGCTTTTAGGCTCATAATCCTGGGTATTAAACACGCGTGTTTTATAACATTACGACACTCTTGTAGTTATGTTTATATACCGATTAAGACACATTGGCACCTTGCAGCAAGGTGTATCTATGGACTCGGCGCATTCTTAAATTGACCGGGTTATACAGGTTTGTTTTTTTTTTTTTGATTTATTTAAGGTCGCTTTTTAACAACAAAGGTCATTAACGACCACAAGGGGAATTACAATTTTTTATATATATCAATTAATTTTATAAATCTAAGTACATGTAAATATCCATCATTTAAACAATCATTTAAGTTGTTAGGCAACTTACAAATTTCTTTTTCATTCTTATATGCTAAACACTCAATTAAAATATGGCTCACAGTTAACTCCAAACCGCATTTATCACATTTATTTTTTTCTGTCTTAGTGATAAGATAGCAATGGGTTAAGTTTGTGTGTCCTATTCTTAACTTAGTAATAGCGATCTGATCTCTTCTACACGTGAAGGGTATCGGTGGGGTTTTAAAAACTGATTCTCTGACACACGATAAATTACTTGAGTTACCAACGTTTCACCATACCAGTTTTAAGACGCGACCCTTCAAAGTTGGTTCTGTTCGTCGGGTTCACGATAGCGCGTGAGCCAGCGTATTTCTTTGCGGCATCTGAAGGTGTTAGGGAAATCTAGTTGTAAACTTTTGTGACAAAGGGGGGTCAGGCGCGCGTCGGGCGCGGGCCCGCGCAAGATGTAAAACATTGAAACTACACTTCAAACACACATCAAACGCGGGCCCGTGACCGGTGTGTGGAGGCCTTAAAGCTTATTTAACTACACGATAAAGGTCCCACTCCCTGACACTGCCCTAAAACATAATCTTATATATTATCAAAACAGTAGAGAAGATCAATAGATGTCAAGTAATTAGGCAATAAAGTGTCGAGCATTGGGATTTTTACTTTAATGTTAATAACTTGAAGAACGTGTCAAATAAAATTTTAACTTTATTTTCTGTTAGCCGAAAATTAAGAAATAATCGGGTGATTGAATACCTATTAAATATTATTTTATATAGTTTATTGAGTCCACGATGAAGCATGGCTTAAGGGGACGTAGGTTCGTGGTCTTTTCTCCCTCTCACTGAGCATAAGCGTGAGCGAGATGGAAGTGCGTGTTTGGAAGCGCGGATATCATGTTATTTAATTTAAATTTTTTGTGCGTTTTAGTAGTAAATATAAAAGTAATAGCTGATTTCCCTCAAACATGACATTGTCAATTTTTAAAACCAATTTGAATATGTTTAGCTGTTGTGCATAATTTGTTATGATTTATTTAAGTGTATTTTAGACCTATGTTCGTGATTATTTTCTATCGAGCGAATGTCAAAAACTCAGGATTCAAATAACTGATTTCCCTCAAGAAAGGCATCAAGATTGCTAATTAAATTTAGTGCAGCCGTATTATAATCCAAACAAGAGCTACGATTTTTAAAAAATCAATTTTTGGAGCTCACGTCGCCTTAAAACACTCGCAGATAAGCGAGCCAAGCGGCATCAACGAGGCACTTATTCGCCGCGGGCAAATTACACCTGCCAAGCTTGCGGTCGTGAATGCCGCTCCCGCATTGGCTATTACAGAGTCTGTAATAGACTTAAAAGCCATTGATGATGAGTTTATTAAGTATATTTAGCCAAATAAACAGCAAGATATGACCATTAATATATTCACTGCCAACGGTCACATGAAAACAAAAGCAATAATGTATGAGAAAAACCTATGCGATAAGAGTATTAAGGTACCAATTAAATCTATATCAACTTGTCCGTGTCGCGGAAATCCTAGAAACCTTGTACGAACGAAATTAAGCAAAGAAGGAGCTCGAGTCGTACAGTTAATATTCAGGGTGGGGTGAGTGTGGACGTTAATTAACGAGCGGATGACGAGACGCCCACATTAATCTTCAAACGAGTTCGGAATTGTTCCGCCGGTGCCCAGACGGTTAGGGCGACCGCACGCTTACGACTCCCGTCATAGGTAATGTGGGAAGTTTTTGCATTTAAGAATCCCCAGAAGGCTCGACTCTCCATACAAAAGTAAGTTATCATGAAACTTTGTATAAACAATCGATATAGATCTAGTTTCTGGAAAAGTTAAATGTGATAAACTACATCATATGTCTCTATTTTTATTATCTATATTGACCGCTCGCGGTATCGCGGGGGATTTTCCCTCGTCGGTGTGCGCTGCGCGGAGAAAATCCTCCTAGGTGATCTGCGCTGCGCTCCGCCGGTTTGCGCAGGCCTTAATAATTCATTTATTTATTCAACCAACTTGGATCATACATTTAAATACTATACACAAACCATAAAAAATACAAATACATGTCAGGGTTAGTAGGTAAATTTCATCTTACATCTAAAGTGTTAGTAGACATTATTTCCCATTACATGCAGTGCACTGCAATGGTTTAGGTAGGCACCATCCAACCTGCCTGCAAACATTGCCAGAATGCTGTTGGTGCTGACCCTTACCCTATTGAGCAGCGATGCGGCTTTTTTACGTATTATGGCAGCGAAGCTGTCCACGCGCGTCTCCTTAAGGATGTAACAATATGTTTTGTCATACAACAGATACATATACATAGATAGATTATAAAAAGGTGAAAAGGAAATCTGTAGTGACAGGCATTGCGGCTACACAGTCTTTTCACTCATTAGTAATTTTCTCCACTCCACATCTCAATATGGTATTGAGAAGTGGAGTGGAGTAGAGTACTTGTGCAGGTAGAACAAACAAAACAGAAAAAAAATACTAAAGCGCAGAAGTAGAAAATTAAATTTCATACTTAGGTTAAGTAAGCAGCATACTTCAAAGATGCCAATATTTTGTCATTAGATTAAATTTTGCCTGGCCTGTGGAAGTGATTATGTCACATTGCCACTTATTTTCAGTTCTCGTGTCTACTGTTTTAGCCAATTTCCTTTAGGTACCTACTGAATATTTAGTTTTGTATTGTTTGTGATCTACAGTTTCTGGTGATTACCTACATTTGAACATATTCCTATTACTTATCTCAAATAAAAAAATTGTGTTAAATAAAATATACTCATACTCATATCTACACAAAAAATAAAATAATTAGAATGTATTTAATTCGCTTTAAGTATATTTCACGTAAAAACGTTGTCTTTCACGGCATCTTTCACACAATTCCACTTGAAGAAAACTCTGCATGTATATTTCAATCTAAGATTTATTGATATTCTCATCATCATATCAGCCGAAAGACGTTCACTGCAGGACATAGGTTCCGTATAATCATATAGTCGTTACCGGCTAATCTATCAGGGATCAACCTTTTTTTCCAAAATGCGCTCCAGTTAGTGTTGTGGATAACGCTTATTTCGAGGCTTATACATAGACTCGAGCCTTAAAGACTTCCGAGGCTCAAATACTCGATGCTGTTTAAGAACCGTGTTGGTTTATTTTACGCATATGAATGCAAAATATTGACTTTTCGCCACTTGAGTCTTGTAGCTGTTATGATACTATTGATATATGTATGTGTTTGGGTGGGTAGTTTTTATAATAATAAAATCAGTCCTAACCTAGCGCGCCTTTCATTCACAACATGGTGACAGCGGTGGCGAATTAAAATTAAAATAGTGGCAATTTCGCGTATAAGTGCAGATTGTGGATTAGTGTAAACATTGGTGGATCTTAAGTGTGCATCAGCAATATGGAACACGCTCGTCCGCCACCAGAACTGTGCTTAGAGGGCGGTCCTGCTCGGCGCGCCGACGCATGGCGCCGATGGTATACGCAGTTTGAGGTATTCCTGAAGGCTTCTGGTGTTTGCAAGGAAAGCGACGACGTGCAAGCCAGCTTGTTAGTGAACTTAATAGGGTCGGAAGGTTACGACGTGTACATGACCTTCAAGTTCACGAAGGACGAAAAGCGTGATGATTTAAAAACATTAGTGAAGAAGTTTAATGAGCACTTCGGAACAAAGCAAAATGCTACGATGGCACGTTTCAAGTTTTTCTCAAGGAACCAGGAAGATGGAGAATCTATAGACGAGTACGTCACCGCAATAAAGATACTTGCTCAGCCATGCGAGTTCAACGACCTCGAAGAGAGCCTGATACGTGATCGTATCGTATGCGGAGTGGTCGACAGCAAGGTACGCGATCGCTTACTCAGGGCCGAGGATCTCACTCTTGAAAGGGCTGTGAAAATATGTCAAGCGAACGAAATGTCGAATGAAGAGAAGCGCCAGATCGAAGGGACCAAGGCCGAAGGGGCGTCGTCGTCGGCGGTGGACGTTGTATACGGATCGCACGGGTGGCAACCCCGGGGAGGCATGGCCGGGCGCTCCCAGCGCCGGCGCGGCCGGGGTGGAGGCGCGTGGCGCGGTGGCAGCGCGCCTCGCGACGCCCGGCCCGGCCCGAGTGCTCCCGCGCGGCCCGGCCCGAGTGCTCCCGCGCGCGCCTGTCACGCCTGCGCCGGGATCTACTGCGACGGAGGGTACCGATGCCCGGCTAAGGGTGCAAAGTGTTTGTTGTGTAGTGGCATAGGTCATTTTAAAGCGAGGTGCCCGTTCAAATCGCAAAACAAAGTGTATCATATAGAAAAAGAGGATAATGACGTCGACGACGACGAGTTGTATTTCATAGATGGGATCGACGGTGACCGCGATGACAGTAAGGACTATAAAAAATGGTATGAAACTTTATTGTTATGTTTAAATCGTAAAAGAGAAACTTTTAAGCTTGACACGGGCTCGGATTTAAACGTTCTGTCTCTTAATAGATTCAAGAAATTGGGCCTGGACATTGATCTAATAAAACAAGAAAATGTTAGAGCCCAATCCTTTTGTGGCAATTACATACCAATTATGGGTACATGCGTCATAAACTGGTTATATAAAGAACGTTTATTTCCGTTGCGTTTCGTTATATCTGATCATGATTGTAAAAGTGTTTTAGGTAAAAATGCTTGCGAGGATTTAGGCCTCATTAAGCGGATATTTTCACTTGACATAGATCAATATGAGGATCTCTTTCACGGATTAGGAAAATTACCGGGCAGTTATACGATTGTAATCGAGGAAGGTGCACAGCCGTCGGTCTGTCCAGTGCGTAAAATACCCCTGGGTGTGCGTGACAAGTTGCAGGGTGAGTTGGAACGCATGGAGAGAATAGGTGTCATTAGAAAGGTATCGCACCCTACACAGTGGGTAAATGCAATTGTAGTGGCTGCAAAAAAGGACGGCAGTATACGCGTGTGCCTTGACCCGCGGCCGCTCAACCGCGTAGTGCGACGCGCGCGCTACCCGCTTCCCGCGCTCGGCGAGATCGCGACGCGGCTACAGGGCGCGAGGTATTTCAGCAAGCTCGACGCTCGCTCCGGGTTTTGGATGGTACAGATAGACGACGCAAGTGCAGATTTATGTACCTTTGGAACACCATTTGGTAGGTACCAGTTCTTACGTCTTCCGTATGGAATTAATTGTGCGTCAGAGGTATTCCATTCAAAGGTTCGTCAGATCCTAGAGGACCTAGAAGGTGTCGAGTCTTTCGTTGACGATATCATATGCTGGGGTCGAACCCTGGCTGAACACGACGCTAGGCTGAAATTATTGTTAGACAGGGCGCGCAATGTAGGCATAAAGTTCAACAAACAAAAATGCGAGTTCCGCGTAGAAAAAATTACTTATCTTGGTCACACCTTTAGTAAAGAGGGAATGTGTATCGACAAGGAAAAATTAAAAGCTGTCGAAATGATGCCTTCACCGCAAGATCGGTCGTCGCTCGAAAGGTTTTTAGGTATGGTAAATTACCTATCAAAGTTTATACCGAACTATTCGGAGGTGGCGTCACCGTTACGGTGTCTGCTGAAAAAAGACACGGAGTGGCGTTGGGACGCAGAGCATGAGGCAGCCTGTGCGCGGTTGAAGGAGCTTGTGTGCGGTGCGCCCGTGCTGGCCCTTTTCGCGCCACGTGCGCCAGTGCTGCTGTCGGTAGATGCAAGTTCCCATGCACTGGGTGCTGTGATACTTCAGGCAGGTCGCCCGGTCGAATTCGCGTCTGCCACACTCACCGACGCGCAGACGCGATACGCTCATATTGAAAAAGAGCTTCTAGCCATTGTTTTTGGCCTCGAACGCTTCCATCAATACGTATACGCTCACGGTGACGTCACTATCGAAACGGACCATAAACCGTTGGAGGCATTGTTCATCAAGCCGTTGGATTCGGTTCCAGCCCGTCTACAGAGAATGATGCTTCGCATCCAAGGCTACGATTACAAAGTCGTCTACAAGCCAGGTAAATATATGTTTGTCGCTGATGCATTATCTCGAGCGCCATTAGCGGACACAGTAAGTGATAAAATATCAATGGAAATAGACGAACAATCATGTTTCCTGATAGAAAATGTCAGATTCAGCAGTGGTAGATTACGTACGATTAAAGAGGAGACAGCAAAAGATGAGGTGTGTCAATTAATTATAAAACACATCCAGTCAGGATGGCCACACAACAAATATGACCTCGACGAGAAAGTGCGGAGTCACTGGTCATTTCGAGAATGCTTGGAATACATGGATGGTATAATTTTCAAGGATAATTTGGTATACATACCAACAGTATTACGGTCAGAAATGGTCAGTCGCGTGCACGATGGCCACATGGGCATCGACCGGTGCAAGAGACACGCCCGCGAAGTGATGTTCTGGCCGGGCATGTCACGCGATGTGGAGCGCCGCGTGCGCCGCTGCTCAGCCTGCACCGCGCGCGCGCCGCGCCCGCCGCGGGAGCCGCTGCTGCCGCACAATATACCCGACGTTCCGTGGATAAAGGTCGGCTCAGACATTTTCCAATATGGTGGAAAATATTTTCTTATACTAGTCGATTACTTTTCGAACTTCATAGAAGTATGTCCAATTAAGAATATAGGTAGTAGAGCGATTATACTTGCTATGAAAGACCAATTCGCGAGACATGGTATTCCATGGGAGTTAGTAAGTGATAATGGACCCGCGTACGCATCTAAAGAGTTTGCAAATTTCAAAAAGGAGTGGGAATTCGATCACACTACGACGTCCCCACACTACCCACAGGCTAACGGTCGTAGTGAAAAAAGCGTACGTACTATAAAAGATATTTTAGTTAAATCGATTAATTCCGGTACCGATTTTTACTTAGGTCTTTTAAATTATCGAACGACGCCGCGCGACAACCTGAGTTCACCATCACAATTGCTCATGGGTCGCACGCTCAACACCAGGCTGCCGGTACACGAGAATAAACTTCGGCCAAGCCGAGACAACAAGCACGATTATGAAACTATGTTACGCAACCAAGAGTACAGTAAGCGGAACTACGACAGGCGGGCACGCGCCCTGCCTGAGCTACAGCCCGGCGACCCAGTGCTCGTCATGAACGGGCGGAGCAGGAAAAGTGCGCGCGTCGAATCCCGAGCTGAACAACCACGTTCCTACTGGGTGACCGATCGCTCCGGTAAACGTATCCGTAGAAACCGGTGGCACTTAAAGAAACTGGAACCGGGTTCACCCGTCGACTACAGCAATGCGATTGATAATGCTGCAAGTGGTGAAGAATCCTGGTCAAGTGCCGACAGCGACAGGTCGCCATCCCCTGCTGGCGAGAGCGGCGGCGGCGCAGGCACAGACCCCGCGGCTGGCTCCTCCTTGCAGCCTGTCACACACACGGACGCGCCAACCGAAAAAACACACGACCCCAGACAGGCGGCGACCAAAGCCCGCTTAAATTTAAAAAACTGCATGTAGTTAGCATACATAATATTATAATCTTTGTTATTTCAATAAGGTTCTTGTCGTAAACTACCTATACCATGGTTATAATTAGTAGGTGCCTGCTGTGTAACTTAATTCTATTATTCAAGGTACTTATTGTATACTTATCGTGTAGAACCAGCCTATGATATAAATAACAAGTAATTAATAACGCATGCTAACTAATTTTATTTACGTAGTAACAATAATGTGTTTGGTAATTATAACTTAGGTACTTACGCATTATAAATTTCCAGATATTTGTTGCACTAAACCTCTATGCAATTTACCCGTGCCTTTCAGATCAGGAAAGTATTAGTAGGCGTACATAATGTTACTTGAGTTACCTATGTTAATTTGTTATTCGGAATACTCTTATATAGGTATCTAATGCTTATCTTTACTTAGGTAAAGTAAATCAGTGTTTAATTAATTCTAACATTACTTTTTAATATTGTTGTTAAAAAGGGGGAGATGTTATGATACTATTGATATATGTATGTGTTTGGGTGGGTAGTTTTTATAATAATAAAATCAGTCCTAACCTAGCGCGCCTTTCATTCACAACAGTAGCCTCGGGAGTCTTTAGGGTTCGAGTCTTTAAGCCTCAAAATGAGCGTTATTTACAACACTAGCTCCAGTCGCAACCAAACTCCGGTGTACAACTACCTTTACGTTAAGGAAGTGTCATTTTCCGGGCAGTAATACTGACCTCTCTGACCGTTGTGTACACACATACATACACGTAGATGGTATACATCTACACGCCGGCGCCACAAAGCCGGCGGAACACAATGCTTTTGGCTTTTGTTCATTTTAAGGGGTCGTAAAAATTGTATAGGAATTTTATATACAAACTCTACGTTCTCGTTATCTTTACGCTTGTGATGTTTGGGTTTTGTTCATGATGAATCTTATGTTAAAAAAAATATCAACTATCTCCCTTCATCGACTTAATCCAAATTTGTATGATTGTATAGCCATTTCAAATATTTAGTGATGTCACATTGCAAAGTGCGCATTCTCGGAGTATTCTGGCCACAAACCATTTTATTATCTAACTAGAAAGTGAGGCAGATGACTGTCCAGAAGCCCATTAGCCAAGAAATCCTAGAACGGAAATGGCGATGGATTGGACACGTGCTTCAACAGTCAGGCCACTTGTTCAAGCAGGGTCTCCGCTGGCAATCTACTGGCAGAAGACGGCCGAGACGTCCACGGAAAACATGGAGGCGGTCAGTTGAGAAATAGGCTGGCTGAACTGGTCTCAGCTGGAAAGAGCTAGAAGTCGCGCAAGATCGTGTAAAATGGAGATATCTTCTTCGAGCCTTATGCCCCTAATGAGGGATAACAAGAATAAGTCATCGTTACATTGTAAAGTTGAACTGCACCTGTAATGGCGTGTTGAGACTAAACGAAGAACAGTTGGGCACTCAGACAGCCGGGTATCCAGGCATCCGGAGAGACATACGAAAGCATTTTTGCCCAAACTGAAACGGGGCACTATTTTCGCTTCGCTCGGTCGTTTGTTCAATGAATAATGTATACCTACCACACTCATTTATCCCTATGACATAGACTTTACTGCGTTAGACCTAACGCAAGAATGGGTTTTATGTCATTGTAGCTCGTGAAAACGCCGTCAATACGGTTTGTTAGCGTCTGCCAAGCCGCTTGCACACGAAATTATGCAAATTTTCCTTCTAACAGTGATGGGCATTTAGCTTTAATGTTGAAAGCTTGTTTCTTGCTGTAGTACGTTATTCCTGTTGAGCTGATAACGTTTAAACTGCCTTCCCATATTTTTTTTCTCATTTACTTGAAACTGACTCTCTATTATAAGTAATATTTGGCAATTTATTTTGTCACTAACACTTAATTTGATTTACTCAATAATTTGATTGTAACTAACACGGGTCCAAAACCTGAGGGTGAGGGGTACCTAATCACGTAACGTTCCAAACGCGCGTCGGTACAATTTAACTGTCAATTTTCCATATAAAAAGTAACATTTAGACCTACCTGACGCGCGTTACGTGATCGACCTACTGAACTAAATAAATTGAATTTAATAATTTAGTTAACCTCTATTGTAAATATTTATGGTTGAAAATTTTAGGTACTGGGCCACTGCCATGCATTGGAACGTATAGTTTACTCATCCCGACCTTTATATAATTTATAATATTTCTATAAATTGTAGCATAAAAGTAATGCAACTTATAAACAGCGGATGGTAGGGCGCTAAGAAAAGGTTCAGAAACACCTTACAACCTTTTACAATTTCAATCATAATGCTGAAGCTCGTTTTGATTTATTGTTCGTCGCTGGAACTTTATCTCTTCGGCTGTCCACCAATCACGTCTGCTCATTTATAAGGGATGTGTAAAAAAAAAACCAAGTTCTTTAGTTGTCCGGCTTTTAAACGTATTTCATAATATTTATCTTTGTCATATCTATTACTAGCTGACACTGCGGACTTTGTATTGCCTTAAAAACGTTATTATTTTTATATATTTTTTTCTATGTTTTAATAGTTATTCTATTATTCGCAGAAAAGACAAATACAACAAATCAAACGTCATTATAATCTGCCCAGTCGTACTTAAGTTATAATCATACGTCGGACTATAGGGGGCAGTTTGAGGGCAAGGTAAGGTTTACAAAAAAATCTTAACTCACGAGTATTATAATATACCTACAAATGACGACCGCTTTAGCCTAGTTGGTAGTGACCCGGCCTACGAAGCAAGAGGTCCTGGGTTCGAATCCTGGTAAGGGCATTTATTTGTGTGATGAGCTCGAATATTTGTTCCTGAGTCATGGATGTTTTCTATGTATTTAAGTATTTATTTCTCTATATAAGTATCCATATAGTCGTCTAGTACCCATAGTACAAGCTTTGCTTAGTTTGGGACTAGGTTGATTTGTGTAAGATTGTCCGCAAATATTATTTATTTATTTATTTATTATTTATTTAAAATGTACCATGAATGTAAATTAAATGAAATATAACACAGACTATTCAATCTTATTTTTATTTAAATTTTAAAGGATATAAAAAAATAAACACCTAACTAACGTACAAACTTAGAGCCGTGTTCATAGAACTTGACATTGTCCAGTTAACTCATTTGTGTTTTGTTCCTTTCTCACAGCTGCAATTGTCTGAGTGACGGATAAAGCCAAGCGAACTTTTTCGCCACTTTGACATGTGTAGTCCAAGTACGTTTATAAATAATGCAGGTAGTTGCTATGATATTTGGAATTTCACATTATAAATACAAGGTACCAAATACTAAGTACAAATACTCGAAAGTGAATTGATTGATTGGCGAACCCTACCTATCATTCTGACATGCCACGAAAATGCCCGCTGGAGTCCGACGTTTGGTTATAATATATATCGTGTAACTAACATGACTTTGTTATACCTATGTATATATATAACAAAGTCATGTTAGTGTTACCCAGAATCGGAAATGGGAAGCCTCTACAAGAGCCCTAATTATTATTATTATTTATTTATTTCAGACAACATCGGTCCACACATACCACACAAGTACAATATTTACAATAAAATCAATTTAAAATAATCATTAAAATAATATAAAATGTCAAAAAAGAGAATTAAAATAAATAAATTAGATACAAAGTCGACGAAAAAGAACTAAACAAAAAGGTGCAGGCTATTTTATATTCCTGTATATATGAATCTGCATGCCGTGAGTCATATACGGGCAATCGAACCTTGCAGAAATCATATTCAGGATGATGTTGGGACTAGCACGCACTCTGCAGAGCAAGGACGCGCACCGCTTGCGCAGAGTGGTGAAGAAGCATGCGGTGCGCGCGTCCGCGAACATGCCTGATGCACTTCAGCGGCGCGACTGTCCCAGCATCACCCTGAACGCGTCATTGTATTGGACGCGTAGGCCACTGAGCGATCTGCGCGTATGCCGGGCCCACAGACTGCACGAGTACAACGAGGTACAATAAGCTCGAAACAAAGTCACTTTAACTTCCCTCGTGCATCGCGCGAATCTGCGAGCCAGCATATTTGCCCTAACTGCGAGCGCCCTACCCTCAATATCGTATGATTGTTCCTTTAGAATCTAGAGGAACACTCAATAGGCCTAATCTATGTAGATGTCACTATCGTGCTCATATTTTCCTACCATCCTAATGGTGCCACCTGCATAATGACTTGAAATGCAAGTGGAAGTATATTTCTAATAAAAGGTGCTGAGAGGTTTTTCTGCTGGAATTGTAACTATTAAAAGTTACATATCATTATACGGGCTCCTGATTGGAGTTTGGTGGAGACTACTTGGAATTAAATAAACCTTCTACGCCTCTTTTTTTTTGAGTTGTCCAAATTGCATACCGAACAAGGAATACAGTTTTATAGAAAGTCAGTTATATTCAATAATCTCAATTATTTACTTAGGTATAAGCATAAAGAGTTTTCCGGGATAGAAAAACGTTAACGTAAATAAGTTAATGAAATATAAACTCACAATTTTCTAGCATTCCTGTTACTCCTATAGCAAAAGTTTTGGGGAAAAGCTTTTTATTTAATTTTCTTGGTCTCAAACTATTTCTAATCATTATCTTTAGAAATTTCAGCGTTAAAAGAGAACTTTTATTGACTGATCTACTTTTGGATGTATATCTTATGTAGGTACTTATGGAAACCCTAAAGGTTCAAATTAACTATAGGTTCCATATAAAGTATTAGTAGTTTTGAAGATTATACCCAACATACAAACTCACAAACTTTATCCCTGTATGTTATCTATATAATATGGAATTTCGACGCAATGTGTAGTTCTTCTACCAAATTATTTCTACGCGGATGCTAAAAACTTCCGTACTTGGTTGGACTCTTCGGAGCCCCTCGAATATTACTGAGGGATTCGATTCCGAAGGACGAGGGTGTGAACGACGCGGACAAATTCGTCGAAGATTTTATTACTACCTATGCTATCTAGTATGTCGTATTCTTCATTATTCTGATGTACCTCGTACTCGTACAATCTTTATTACTTTTATTAAAATCCTCTGGAAACTTTTACGTGACGCGAAACCAGACAAAATGATTTTTCCTAGAAACAAAACCTAGCTAAATCATTTTTAGAAGAACTCGATAGTGCTGAGGGGTAGTCACGCGTCACGTCACTGTATTTTTTTCATATAAAAACTGACATTAAAATCTACCTGACGCGCGTACAATGCGTTACGTGATTACCCCTCAGCAGTTTAAAAGAACCAATATACTAACAAAAATATTCTACCCAATATTAGGGCGCTATCTTTGAAATATCCACGGAAGACTAGCGCCAAGGTATTCATGAGTACTTTGACATATAATGCTGATTAGTTTAAAAGCGTCAAGAGTATTACATGTTTTCTTTTTTTTTTCAGATTTTGCTCATTTAGTAGTCTAATGTAGAGGTTATTAACTTATTACAATACAATACAATCATTTATAAATATGTCTTATGCTATTAGGATTCATACGCTTGCATATTATATATGGTTATATGAAAATCCATAATAATATAATTGTGTTGAAAAAAATTCGCGAGGACTAATTAAATTTTAGATCTATTGAAACAGTATTGGTAGGGTAAAATTTGTTTGGTTAGGTTAGGTTAGACTCTACCCTCTCAGAGGCCTCTAAGTAATACTCTAACTGTTAGAATGTTATACTTAGAGGTCTCTTTATGCTACATGTACTTACCCGAAGGACGATTGCGAGTCGATTGCGCAAAGCTTGGTACAGTCACCGGCATCAATATAATATATGGAACAACGGCCGCAAAAATATCTGAAGACAACTCTATTCCTAGATCCGTTAGAGCGTGTCAGATATTTTTGCAGCCTTTGATCCATCATATATTAATGCCGGTGGCAGTACATACCTACATTAAGTAGATCAAACTCTCATTTTTTTAAGGAACCATGTTTTTTTTTTATTCTCAAAAAACATCTAAATGGTACGAGTAAGTACATATTTTCTTGCTTCGCCAAACTAAGGCCAGTTTATTATACTGAGCAGAAACGTCCGCTAACGAAATTCTAAGTTTCGATCAAAGAGGAAAATTGAAAAATTATTCGCCACGGGCGGGATTTGAACCCACGACCTCTGGAATCCGTCCATTGCTCTTATCCATGCTCTTATAAATGGAGTAGCGCATTGTTACTAACGATTCTCAATGTAGCTTGGGACGATGGTGCCGTATCAGAAGTTTGTAACAACTTCACGGTAGATGTCGCTACGAGCCTCCTTAAGGTTAATTAGAAGAGTGAAGGGATTGAAAGCTTCGTTGCCACTGACGGGACCCACGGTAGCTCAGTTGGATAAGAGCAATGGACGGATTCCAGAGGGCGTGGGTTCAAATTCCGCCCGTGGCGAATAATTTTTAAATTTTCCTTTTTGATCGAAACTTAAGGCCAGTTTGTCGGCGCGTGTGTGCTCTTTTCTAAAAGTTAAACATTGTTGTGTTATACCTACCTACTAACTAAATTACTTAATTTACTAACACTGAACTTAGTGTACCATCGACGATACACTCAGCCGACCATTTGTGAATTAGGTTTGAATCAGAATCAGAATCGGAAATAATGTTTATTGTAGAACATAGGTAGGCTGTAAGATACAGAGTTGTTAAAGTACATTGCAAAGGTGCATTGAAAAGTTGTGCAATTGACCAGCAGGTGACGATCCCACTATCGATGTCTGTACGTACGGTTTATAAATTTCAAAATACTTCAACTGGGGCTTGAGATGTCCATAAGTGGATCTACCAACCCTCAGTAGTTACACCACGAGTGGCATGTCCCCCGCAGCCTGCTCATCTAAATAATGATTCGGTGTCGCCATTCATTATTTATAATTAGCCGCTCGTCTCGGTGCCGCAAAAACATTAATCATCCCAATTAGTGTTCAAGCCTGAACGAGTGAAAAAATTGCATCTCTTTCGTGTTTTGAAGGTTCTAAGACTAATGGTTTGGAATATAAATTGTTGCGAGCGGTGTGACCGCTGTCGCCGGCTAGTTCTCTCGGACCTTTTATGACCGTGACAAGCGTACGTCCGTAAGTCATGTCTGATAGCAAGCAACATAGACTGTGGACCATTGTGACTCTAGAGAAATCACAACCCTATACTGATTTCAGAGATATAGTTGCCTATCACTCGCTCTTAACACATAATCCTTTGGAGCTCATATGGGTAACGGTCATTCATTCATCCAAAAAGTCATTTAGATCTACGAAATTATATAAACGAGAGCGTTCAATCGCCAAACATTACTAAGAACATTTTTACATAATACCTCTCAAGTAACAAGCAGGAACCCGGGGCATGGCAAACACTAAGACAACCAACTCGTCTACTAGTGATAATGATAAGTAGGTATCCATTACTTTACGTTTTCGCACAGTTATCCGTCGATACCTTACTAGGCCTATGAGCCCGATAACGCAGAGGTAGAGATTTTCATACTATCGGCCATAAAATGTATATTTGTTTTATTTTCTCGAGTAAAATATTTTTCGTTCGCTTCGCAATTGGAAAAAACACACTTTCCCCTTTAAGACCGGAAAAACAAGACTGCTGTCGTAATAGAACCTCCTGCTTTTTTAAAGTTGGTAAAAAATTAAGTATGATATGACAATTAAATGTAATGCTGCACAATTGCATTGGCCGTGTCAAAAATGAAGTACTTGTTTGAGGCCATCTTGTTTCAAACCAAGATGATTCACAATTATTTCGATACTTCTTAATCAAAAACTCTTTAAAGATAGTTTGGACAACTTGTACAGGTCAGGCGAGGTTTTCCTCTTCCAAAATCGAAGACTTTTCCTTTGATACATTATATTAAATGACGCCGGCAAAATCTGTTGTCATTGAAGAGCCTATTTGTATATCCTGAAACAGTACAATAGATATAAACTAAATAAGACAATTTCTATTACCCAAATATCTACTCGACCCAAACCTACACGTAAACTTAGATAAAGTTCTAACTTCTCCTACAAACACGCCACTTACAACCTTTCGCATGAAGGGTCTTATAACCTAATCACGGTGGAGTTATAGTTTCAGCTGGGTTAGCAGTTCTCAGCCAATCCCAATCTCCGAACGGGAGCCGGGATCTATCTGATAAAACTATTTGATTGAAATTAGGTTTGCATTTGTTGCGCTGTCACTACTCGCTACCTGCTAAAAATTTCCAGCTTTGCCAGATTCAGAAAGAAATTATAAAAGATCCGTTTCTTAATGGCCCTCCGTGTAAATTACCCATCGCATATAGTCACAACTTGGACTTTTAACATGCTTAGAATCCCATAAAAAATTAACAAACCAATACATAGCCCAAAGAGACACAGTTTCAAAAAGTGATTCAGGAAACGTAACTATGGCAACTATAGCGACTAAAAAGTTCAATTACCCAAACTGTGTTTACTCTGTGACAAGGCCCAGGCTACAAGCATCTGAAATCCAGGGTTGTCGCTTGGAAAAGACTCCGTAGTCGTTAGTTGAAGCGAGAGCGCGTGATAAATGTGAACTTAATTTCAATCCAATACGTTCATTCAGCTACGCTCCTGGTTACAACTGAATTTGAATCGGTTACTTAAGTAGTAAACTTACTAGCAGGGCAATTCGATGGTAAATAATAACTTTTTCTCAAACATGCAATGAAATATTGACGTTACGTTTCTTATAAAAAAAATATACATCCGAATTGAGGACCTCCTCCTTTTTTTGAAGTCGGTTAAAAAGTCAGCGAATTATCACGTTTCAGGTGCGGAGAGACGAGAGACACATAATGACATTTCATGAAAAATTGGAGGCTTAGGCCTTTTGAGTTAGAAGATGGTCTTTTTAGGGTTCCGTACTCAAAGAGTAAAACGGGACCCTATTACTAAGACTCCGCTGTCCGTCCGTCCGTCCGTCCGTCCGTCTGTATGTCACCAGGCTGTATCTCACTGATACCGTAATAGTTCCAGTTGAAATTTTCACAGATGATGTATTTCTGTTGCCGCTATAACAACAAATACTAAAAACAAAATAAAATAAACATTTTTGTTGATAATGGTACGGAACCCTTCGTGTGCGAGTTCAACTCGCACTTGGCCGGTTTTTTTTAACTTCTATTACATATTTATTAGTGGCACAGCATCACGGCGTTCAGCCATCAAAAAAACTATAAGCAACATTTGCTTTTTGGTTCGTTGTGACATTCTGCCACTACAATTATTAAAAAAAACAAGAAACGATGTTTGCTATATTTTGCAGTTTTATTTATGTAGAATCGACTTGAACATAACAAATAACACATTATTAAAAAAAATGCAATTATTTTCAATTTCCAATTTAACTAGAAAAATACACATTTAAATTATTTCATCTAAATATTAGCAGTAAAAATGTCTACTCAAACCGCATAGGTATTTTTTAAATCATATTGGAGGCAGAATTGATAATTTTTCATTCTGTAATTCTATTTTATTGGATTTATTGTGCGTTGTTGATTTTGTATTTAATATGAGTTCCAACGAAAACACCGACGAAGAAATAGTACCTACCATAATATATGTATGTGTTAGTTATATTTTTTGTCTATACTAGAACTTTCTTTAGAAATTAATGTTTGATTTCTTGGAGTTTTTGTAATTTATTTCATTGCATGTTTGAGAAAAACACTATACATACCTCGGCGTGAAAAAGGGTTGTCGGCCTCATAACTATCCAGCCTCGCTACGCTCAGCCGTCTATATCTACTCGGCTGGCAACCCCTTACTTCCCGGCCTCTGTAGTAATGTACTATTAAAGGGAAGTTATTGATAAACAAACATGACTTTCCCCGGAACCGAGGCGGCAAAACCGTGGCATATGACAGTTTATGTTAGGGTTGGCATTACGATGAATCATTTATTTACTTTATTGGATGGACTGTCATAAATTGAATGACTTTAATATCCACAGATGTATGAATATAAGTATTGTGTTTTAATTTGTTCGTAGTATAGTAGTGATAACCCTGACGTACAACTCGGTTTTGCCGGCTCGGTTGCGGGCGGGGTATGTTAATAAATATTACGTTTTCTTCAATTTTCGCATTACTGTAGCAAAAATAGTATGTGAAGTTATTCATTACCGACGAGTACAAATTTTTAAATTCAAAAGACATAACTGTACTTTCACTGATATTATTTGATTTCCTCACATTTTTGTAGAAAAGCACTGTTTATGCCTCAGCGGGAATGACAATTCGTGGAGTCGATGTATTGTCGGATTCAGCTGCGCTTCATTAGACAAAATCAACTTATCCACGAATTGCTATTTCCCGGCGTCTGCGATAATGTAACTACTTACTATTATAAACTATTACTAAACTTATTCTGTGCTATTATTAGCAACCAGGGTAAAGGATGACTCACGCTAGAACGGGCCGTGTCCGGCCCGGGCCGTTTTCTAAGAAAAACGACGGCGTTTTTGCGCAACTGAGCAAAACCCAAGCCCGGCCGAGCCACTGGCCGGGCCGTGCCGACACCGGGCTGCTTCCGAGCCTCGGCCGTGGCTCGGCCGGGCTTGGGTATGGTTCGGCCGCGCAAAAACGCCGTCGTTTTTCTTAGAAAACGGCCCGGGCCGGACACGGCCCGTTCTAGCGTGAGTCATCCTTAAGCTGTAATTAATTAATTCGTTTCGCTTCTACGAGTATGTATGCCTGCATTTTGTGACGAACATGAATAAAAATACACACAGTTTACGTAGGTATTCACTTAAAATGCAATTTAATACGTACTTAAAATCGGAAACATTTTTCTTTAATTATGATATCATATATTATGACTGATAACATAATTGAGTTCATATGCGTCGGGTCTGAGAGAGAGTATATGAAGTCTTCCTTAAAATATTTCTACGCTGAATCATTTGTCCATACAAAATTAATCAGCTAACTCAAACATACCCCTGACACTCCATAGATTCTTAATCATCGTATAAATTGGAAAAAACTTTCCTTATTTTCGTCGACCTAATTCCCGATCGAAAGAAAGGCGGTATGAATTTTATGTGTACGAGTACGTTGAGACGCCTTTTTCCTCCGGCCTACGTTTTGCTGATAGGGGGGATCTTTGGCAAGAGAAATGGGACGCTAATGCATCTATTGTTCGTTGGTACAGTTTTGGGGACGTCGTATTGAAACCAGCAGGGTTCTTTAGGAAATCCTAGGCAACGGTTTTTTAGGCAAGATTTGATTTGATGAAATAATTGAATAGTAGCGTAACCTTTGAGTGTGTTCGGCAACTAATAGTCAATACTAGCCCAAGCTTGCGACTTCGTCCACATATACATCGTTGACGTCGTATCTCCATACTATTAGCTACTCACATGCTTGTGGCAACCACGGTTGCCAATTTCGCGCACCCCTAAACTGATTGTGGCAACTGTGGTTGCGAAGCGAAGTAGGTATGGGCTGATCCATAATAAAACTAATATATGTCCTTCCCCAGGATTTAAACTATATCCATACCAAATTTAATTTCAATCGGTTATTAGGTTTTAACGCGATAACTTAACAGACAGACAGAAAGACGGACTAGGTTACTTTCGCCTTTTTTATATTAGTATGGATTCTTTTTTATCTTTAGATACCGAACAGCGAGGGTTGCCCCCGTTCCAGTAGCACACTGTAGATGTATTTTATTTTGTAATAGATATTAACATCATATTATCCATGGCAGAAAAAAACAAGGTAGGTATGTCATTCCCGTGACAGCTCGTGAAGTCAGCATAACCTGCAGACGTCATCAGCATCTTAAAAATAGCAGACTGTTAGAGTTTATTATACTTACAGATAATAATATACAATGAACATTTTATGTGGCGCTAACCAAACCAAAGCAGATAATACCATTGTGGCTAACAAAGAACCATTCATGAGCCCAGTTGAAATAATGTATCGTGAAGGTCGACCAAAAACAGCCGTAACCCAGGAGAACATTGATGCTGTACGGCAACTGTTCGTCGAAGATCGCCATGCGACA
The DNA here is from genome assembly GCA_963854355.1 of Epinotia brunnichana. Classification (NCBI taxonomy): domain Eukaryota; kingdom Metazoa; phylum Arthropoda; class Insecta; order Lepidoptera; family Tortricidae; genus Epinotia; species Epinotia brunnichana. Next base: position 56,219,484 of record OY977936.1, read on the forward strand.
TACCGTGAGATAAAAGCTTCCTTAAGTATTTCAGGGACCAGTGTTCACAGTATTTTGCATGATCACTTAGGCGTAAAAAATGTTGAACTCACGCTGGATACCACATTTACGCAGTGAAGACCAAAAAACGGCTCGCGTTCGATGGTGTCGCAAAACTCTGCGGCAATTCAACCGAGGAAACTCGAAACATGTTTACGACATTATCAGTGGTGACGAATCTTGGATATATGCCTATGCAGCTATGTTAGGAAAATTATGGGAAGAATATAAGCTGAGTACTAATGAATAACAAAAACATCATTTTATTCTATTTATTGTGGAAAAAGGGACATTGCTTTGGATGGCGAGTAAAATAAATCGAATAGAAACATAATATTTGATTAATATGTACTTATTTAAACGTTACTTACATTCAACTTCTGCAGTACTGAACCAAATTACACCTTTTACTTCCTTGAGTAGGATTTACACGAACAAATAACGAAACACTAGCACTATCAGACAGTCATCATGAAGGTGTGGGTAGATTTAGTCGATATTATTTAGTAGACGGTGAGTCTTCTGTCGTTACCGAGCAAATAATGGCCGTCGAATGGCGAACACCCGTTTTTATGCCAACCCCTACCTCCATTCGAACTACATTAAACGTACTTCCGGTGATCTTGGTTTATTTTTATTAACATAATAGTTGTTTCTAATAATTAATCAAATAATCAATTTAAAATATAACACATATTTATGTTATAATCTGACACCTACGATCCCGATTCTAAACAGCAGTCTGTCAACTGTTTGGGTGTTCCAAGATGAGACAAAACCGACCAAAGTAATACGCTCACGGATCACTTCGAAAAAAATGGTCGCCACGTTTGTGGCGAAAAGTGGCCGCGTTGCCACCATCGTGCTCGAGGATCGTAAAACGGTTAATGCTGACTGGTATACCACTGTCTGTTTACCAGAAGTTATCGGCGAGTTTCGAAAAAATAACCCAAGACGTCGTACAAGGCTGCACCACGATAATGCGAGCTCGCACACCGCCCGGCAAACAATTGCGTTTTTAAAAGAGCAAAATGTCGAAATTCTGGAACACCCGCCGTACAGTCCAGACTTAAGCCCTAATGATTTATTTACTTTTCCAAAAATCAAGCAACGACTTCGTGGTCAACGGTACCAGACGCCTGAAGAAGCGTTTGAGGCATACAAAACGGCCATTTTGGAGACCCCGACTTCGGACTGGAATAAGTGTTTCGAAAACTGGTTCGATCGAATGAAAAAGTGTATTACATATCACGGTGATTACTTTGAAAAACAATAAATACTATTTAACACTTAAATTGTCTTTAGTTTTTCCAAACGACACAACTTAAAAGGCAGCCCTCGTAAACTATATCAATTACAACGAAGCGTTCATGGTACTGTTGCAGCTGCCACCGCGACACTGCTGTGCAGTGCGTCCGGCATGTTAGCGGACGCGCACGTGGACGGTTTGCATGCGACGCTCGGCAAACGGCGAACGCTGTGCCACGACGCTGTGTCACAGTCTCAGCCGTTGTGGCGGAGAGATGGGACAGGGCCATCATCAGGCACTGGGCCACTCAACATTTAAGTTTAGGTATTAACATAGACCACGTACCGGAAGGCGAGGCGTGGGTAGGCCCCCCACAAGGTGGACTGATGACCTAGTAAAGGTCGCGGGAGTCCGATGAATGCGGGTGGCGCAGGACCGATCATTTTGGCAGTCTTTGGGCGAGGCCTATGTTTAGCAGTGGACGTCTTTCGGCTGATATGATGATGATGATTAACATAGTTATTTAAGGTAATTAGTAGCACGGACACTTTATGGACTCCAAATGTTTGAAATAAACGATTTTTATTTTTTTATTAAAATAACTCTCCTTGTTTGTATGGAAGATGTCATGCAATGGTAACTTTTGTGTGCCAACTTTGCACAATGGCAAAATTTGTGAAACGTAAGCAGGATACATCGTCAGGAATCGGGAATGACATCGCCTTGTTTTTTTCTGCCATGATAGTATCTAATTCGTTAACAACGCAATATTACGCCATTGGAACTACTAATAAGTAGATAATTGGGCAAACACAGTACAGTCCGCAATAAAAGCTTTTATGAAAAAAAAGTTGACTTATTCATCTAAAACCTCGCCTATGAACAACTTTCTCCTACTTCGCATATCTATTTTTAAGGTAGAGATACCAATGTGTTTGAAATATATATTACCTATCAGAAAACAGCTTCACAAATTATTATATTTCAGGCCAAAGCGTGGTTCCACCCCAGTATTGGGCCATGGCTGAGATTCCTCTATTGTTTATTATCTGGACTATATTTTTAGTAGTAATAGAAGCAGTAAACCCCTTATTGTATACCATAACAAATAATAGAATGTTCAAAAGGAAAACGCAAGTACTTGCGTTTTCCTTTTGAACATTCTATTATACAAAGGCGAAATATCCCTTTAAATGATTTCTTTTAACCTTTGGGTATAACATACCTACATACACACACTATTTTAATATACACACTATGCACTATCACTTCCAAATAAATAATAAGAAAAACCCTCGAAGAGTTAATTTCCACCCTCCATTCGCCTCCCTAATTGTGAACTTAGTAAGAATATCGAAATTTGAACAACTTTTCATGTTATTTATACACCGTGAACTTTTGCCGTATTATGAAATGAACGCTCTTGTTTTGAGAATTGGGTACTTTGAGTTGGTATTTTCTTTGCAACTTTCAGTTTGTTCAATACATATAATACTTGGAATCCGATTGAAATGGATTTAATAATACACGAGAGACGGTGCGGAGTTATTTCTTGAAATAACTAAGCTTAGGTAACTTAAATGACTAGGTAAAACATTAAGTATTTTGGTTTCAGTATTTTGCCAATCAATTTCTTACGTTTTTAGAAGGAAAATTGTTAAAATGTTTAATGTTATAAGATTTGTTGATCGTGGAAACACATTTTAACTGATTGGATCTCGTTTTGTAAATTGGTAACACCTAATTCGCAAAAATGACAACACTTTGATGCCTTGATTGGTATATTTTGTGGCGCGAAAAGGAAGCGGTTCTCTGATTGGGTAACGACACGCGTGATATCGTGAACCAATGAGGGAGCTGGATTTTCCCTCCGTAACGGGGAGTTCTTGGCCAGGATTTGGGCATTCTGGTGCTGATCGTCAACGGTGTAATGTTTCATCAATAAATGTTAAAACATAATAAGTGTACCTAGTTAATTAATAAAATTATAAAGAGTTGTTGGAGTTTTCTTCAAGGGCTGCTTCCTCCTGACTGTAGTATCTATTATAGTTTATACTTACTATTTTTATAATAAAGGGCAAGGAAATGATGAAACTTTCAAAAGATGTTTTATTATTATAATGCCAAATTTTCACTGACCCCATTGCCAACGAAATATGTGTTCGCGGGTTCCCGGGTTCGAATCCCGGTCAGGGCATTTATTTGTGTGTTTATCACTAATATTTGTTCCTGAGTTATGGATGTTATATATGTATATAAGTATCTATATGTATTTATCTATTATAATATATCGGCGCCTGGTACCCACAACACAAGCCTTATTGAGCTTACCGTGGGCCTAGCTAGGTTGATTTGTGTAAGATTGTCCCGTAATATTTATTATTTATTTAATGAATGGTGTAAATTAAACACATAAATATAGCATTCCAATTTTAAATATATCTGGTTCACGTGGTTGTTCTAATACGTCTCGGCGCCTGTTTAAGCGACAACAAAACTACATGGCTCTAAGATGTTCGTTTACGGCGAAGCCACGACTTTGAGCGGCAGCGGTGCACCATCCTTATCATTATTATGAGGTTATCCCCCCAAATATCCCCCTGGATGGCCTCATAAGGCTTCAGGGAGGTTATTCTCACAAAAAAATGTTGATGGTCGCGCTGCAAGCTAAACAAGGCAAAAAGAAAAAAATGCATGGTACACACTTGACAGCGAGAGATCGGAGCGACGCCTCTCGCTTTCGCGTATGGCGTAGGTACTACCGCGGCCGCCGCCTCTCAAAGTAGTGGCCGAGTCATTAGTTTGGCTAAGTATTCCATCTGCCATATTTGATAAAAGGGGACATGGCTATTTTAATGTATTTTTCAAAATTAAGTCTGAGACATAAAAGTGGCGATATTCTTCTCCTTTTTAGGGTTCAGTACTCAAAGAGTAAAACGGGACCCTATTACTAAGGCTTCGCTGTCCGCCCGTCCGTCCGTCTGTCTGTCACCAGGTTGTATCTCAAGAACCGTGATAGCTAGAGAGTTGAAATTTTCACAGACTATCTATTTCTGTTGCCGCTATAACAACAAATACTAAAAACAAAATAAAATCAATATTTTTATTTATAATGGGTACGGAACCCTTCGTGCGCGAGTCCGACTCGCACTTGGCCGGTTTTTATTTATTTTATATAATGATAATTATCATCTTGGGTAATCTTTGAATTGAACAGCTTCATGTTTGGATGGAAGTGTGATTATTAAATAGTTATTAACGGACAAAGCCAGGAGTGAAAGCTAGATGTAAATAAATCTGATATATTATTTTATAATACTGTAAGTTTTCTCAAAGGCGTATTAGTCCTTTAATTAATATAGTTCTCTCCAAATAAGCCATAAACCAATATAGATTTTGTAATTTCAAATTGCTCTTTGAGATATTATAAAATTCTCAAATACAAATATTAATATTCGAATCATTTCTATACTTAGTTCAATTACTTTAGCAATTCTTTTACGCAGAATTTTCATAACCTCGTGCCTTCATTTTGTACTTTGGGTAGGACATAAAGAACAAAAAAATCTGCTGGCATATTCTACAATGACAACCCTATCGTTTATATTGCAACTCGTTATTTAGGTGTCAAACTTCCTAGCACGAAATATAAACGTCGAAAGCAATCAGCTATTTTTGAAAAATGGCGCCGGAAAATAACATTCAGAATCGAAGCCTGGTCATTTTGATTACATGTAAACTTTTTATTCAAAGCCAGTTAACATTCATTTTGTCCAGTCTCACACAAATAAACAATCATATATAATGAAACAAAACAAATATGCAGGTCAGTTCCAATTTCCTATTGAGAAAGGTATTAGTTCCACTGATGAGGAGGATTCTTGTTATAGACCTTTGGGAGGCTACAAGTGATTGCTTCATAGCGATTCATTCATGTCTGGGGGCACGGTAGTGCCCCCGCCAAGTCGATTAATATTGATTGTGCCATGTATTAGCTCACTGTCGAGCACTTGGAACCAATTTTACTTTGTATTTAGTACAAGATCAGGCTATAATATTAACTAACATAATATTCCTTGTATTGACAGCTGGACGTAAATGCAGGTAAGTATTTCACTCTCAATCTCGGCACAGCGCAGCCCGGGGAGTTCTACCTGGTTCGATGACCCTACTTTTAATGATTTGATGATTTGTTGTTCTGACAGTGCATCGTCGAGAGCTCGGACGACCATTAAATAGCCTCGTTAAATTTAACAAACATCTCATGCTCTAGCATTCGCGGGCCTGACAATCTAGTAGTCCAGGGGGGTAAACACGTAACGTTCCGAACGCGCGTCGGTACAATTTAACTGTTAATTTTCCATATAAAAAGTGACATTTAGACCTACCCGACGTTCGTACAATGCGTTACGTGATCGACCTACAGGTCATTGCATGACAACTTGTATGGAAAAATATTACACATTTGGAAATAATTTATAATAGCAGATTTATTTTATGTAACGGATATAATTATTATCAATTTAATAGTTACATAGACGCAAAATCCAACAAAAAATCAGAACCCAAAAAAATAAAAATTAGGTCCTGAAAAGTCGGAATAAATATTTAATCTTTATTTTGGTTCGTTTCCATTTGTTTCAAAATATTTACTATAAATCAAATAAAAAAAGACAATGAAAGCTTAATTTAAAACAATATAAAGGAATTCCGGGTTTTCCGGGTGGAAAGTTTGTTGGATTCTTGAATAAATCATTTTAGAATAACGTTTTAAAATTAAATATTAAAAAACCGGCCAAGTGCGAGTTGTACTCGCGCACGAAGGGTTCCGTACCATTATCTATAAAAACGGCATAAAAATCACGTTTGTTGTATGAGAGCCCCCCCTTAAAAAAATATTTTATTTTGTTTTTAGTAGTTGTTGTTATAGCGGCAACAAAAATACATAATCTGTGAAAATTTCAACTCTCTAGCTATCACGGTTCTCGAGATACAACCTGGTGACAGATTATCTATAAAAACGGCAAAAAAATCACGTATTTTGTATGGGAGCCCCCCTTAAGTATATATTTTATTTTGTTTTTAGTATTTGTTGTTATAGCGGCAGCAGATATACATAATCTGTGAAAATGTCAACTCTCTAGCTATCACGGTTCTTGAGATACAGCCTGGTGACAGACAGACGGACGGACGAACGGACGGACAGCGAAGTCTTAGTAATAGGGTCCCGTTTTACTCTTTGAGTACGGAACCCTAAAAAAAAAAAACACTATTATAATGTTTTTCGAAACCGGATTTTGCCTGGAGTATAGTGCATTGTAGCCTGGCTGCAGCTAACACGAGCGCCTGCTTACCGCGTCAGTGATCACTGATCATCTATAATTCGGTTACCCATACCGGCGCAGCGGACCGCATAATGCACTTCGCAAATGAGATCATATCTCAACGGAACTAGGTCGAATTTGGTTTAAACTCATTACCCTTGCTACTCGGTTTTAATCCGCTAATAGATTCACACGCGAAATTAAGGTAGGTAAGAACGAGAATGTTTTTAAAATCTTATGATACTAAGTTTCGATCAAAGAGGAAAATTGAAAAATTATTCGCCACGAGCGGCATTTGAACCCGCGACCTCTGGAATCCGTCCATTGCTCTTATCCAACTGAGCTACCGTGGGTTCCGCCAGTGGCAACGAATCATTCAATCCCTTCACTCTTCTAATTAACCAATAATTTTTCAATTTTCCTCTTTGATCGAAACTTAGAATCTCGTTAGCGGACGTTTCTGCTTAGTATAAATTTATTCTTATGATACTGTTTGATTATTTATGATTGTAATAACAATAATAATGATGAAGGCGTAGCGTTGGGATGTGACGGCCCCATCGCTGACCGGATTGCAATCATTCAACGTGGCGGCAGCTTGTGGCGGGCTGTTAGACAGTAGCGACCCTACGTACCCTCCTGCTCCTGGGGGTGTCCTGTGGTCAGGTTGAGCCGATGTATGGTTGGACAGGCCCCCCACCTCTGGCTTGCCTTAACTTGCAGTCCAGAGTGGAGTTGCAAGAGCTGTTGCTCGAGGGTAGATGTGGACACCTAAGTGGCGAGTTGTCTATATGTTTAAAGTCCAGTGCTACTTCTCTGCCCCCCAGCTCTATTAATAGAGGTCCATCTATCAGTGGGCGAGTCACCGTCTGCCAGAGATAAAAAGTGAATCAGTTTTATTAGGCAGGCATCTGGTGTTTCACCCAATAGCCCAGCCACAAGTCCATCATTTTCACCCAATAAACCGTTTTATTTAGATTCTTTCAACCAACAATGCGGCGGTTCTATCTCTGTGAACGTCATATGACACGGGCAGGGATAGCACCCGCTCGGTGTACTCCTTGCATTTCATTAAATTGTCAAAAGAGTATCTACGTGTTGGCTCAGTTGGTACTTTATAGGTACCTAGGTACCCCACGCATGCCTCCCAAAGGTCCGGGACTTCATTGTCCCGTGACCGGGAAAGACATACAATAAAATAATAATGATACATTATGACATGTATACTGTTTTGAAAGAAATATACCTCGCCGAATTCCTTACGCCGGTTCTTCTAGTGGCAGAGGTTTATTTTTCAGAACCAGTAGTAGTTTTGGATATTCATACGGCAATTCATTTTACTCGTAATGAAGCGTAACACAGATACTCCTGTCAGCACTATCGGTGACCACTGGCTCAATATCAACACTACACAACACCACACACCGTTGTCAAGTTTTTGCTATGGAGGAGTGGGTCTTCCTGATACAGGTTTTGCATACTTAATAGGAAGTTCCTTTTATTGCACTGTTTAATAATGAAAAAAAAATTTCATTGTTTTCTTCATTTTCATTCTGTTCTCGAGTCTCCAATATCTCTTGAAGCCACCATGTAGGTATATCGCAGTTTCACCCCGTGTGATAAAAGGATGGATTTAAAATGAGTTGCAACTTTCAAAACGAATGCGGTTTTTATATACTTTTGCTGATAGTACTTAAACTAGCATAATGTATTGAAATATTATGTATGAATTAACTATTGACAATTTATTCAGCGTTCATTTAGTATCCCACATGTATGTACGTTGCATGGTTTGGGTGCAATTTACACTTTGCCAACTGTGGCCGCGGCGTTTTTGATGACCTCAAAACAGTGGAGACCGACTCCTTAGAGATTGTCTCCCGGCAGTTTTGGGACTGGTATCCAAAAGTGAAGTATTTGTTCGACGAAATCCCCTAACAACACGCACTAAGGATGTAATTAGGTTTTACACGATTCTACGAACACAGACGTATTAACTTCATTATAATGAATATGGTTCCACGAATAGCTTTTTTATTTCTCATACTCTGAAAGTAGGTCATCTTGGTATTGGGTAGGTAGTGATGCGTTTCTAAATTAGGCCAGGGGGGTAAACACGTAACGTTCCGAACGCGCGTCGGTACAATTTAACTGTCAATTTTCCATATAAAAAGTGATATTTAGACCTACCCGACGCGCGTACAATGCGTTACGTGATCGACCTACAGAGCAGGTTGATCAGTGTCATTAGGCAAGAATGGCAAGATGCAATATTTTCATTTTTGCTTTCATTTGAAACAATTGCGTGTAGAATAGACCACGAGTGTATTAAAAAATGAAAATACTATCATTTATAGTCAAAAATGTCAGTTACAAACTGACATTTCAAACTTTCGCGCCTAAACGGATCTACAGTTCCTGTGACGTCACTCGTGTTTGTCACTCGCCATAATTTACGATCATGTCGAAACTAACTTTTGGAATGTTTCTAGAGTCTGCTTCAAGAGGATCCCATACGCCAATGACCTTTGATCTGAATCCTTTGATTTTCTAATGTTTTTTGTAGCTTATCATATTAGCAACAACAGCTTTAAGCAATATAATATCCCATATTTACTTCAAACACCACTGTCTTCGAGATATTTGGTATCAAAGTTGAACAATTTTAGACCAAAAAACAGGTTTTCTGGTCATAACTTTTGTGTTAATTAGTTTAAAATCAAAACCTGTTTATAGAGACATCAGAGATGAACCCAAATATGTAGATTTCGTATATGTTAGATCTTTCACAACAATCTTAATAACAAAAAAGGTGTTTTTTTTAGACAATGTTTAAAAAAACCATAAAAAAATAACCATTCATTTCTTTCAAAATATGGTAGACCAAAATGGAGATTAAAGATTGAAAAATCGATAGCCGTTTACCTTATAATTCTATCTGTAGTGTAAAAGTATTTGATTCGATTCAAAACTATTCAAAAATCGATGAAAACCCCTTGCCTACTCCCTTTTTTATTCAAAATTCTTATTTTTTTATTATGAAACAATCTTTCGCTGTACAATTATAACCTTTCATTAGTTGTCATAACAGGAGTGACGTCACCAGTCGCTGATCGGTGTATAAAAATACGTTCCGTTTCACATTACTTTAAATCGTGATTATTGTTTGAAATAAGTGTAAATTAAAGTAAAAACGTTTCAGTAGCTATTATTTTATGTTTTTTCAACATTTTGATCACAAAATAATGGTAAATATTAAAGCTGCATCTTCCCTATTGTCATCAAGGAGATCTTTAACAAACGTAGTGAAGTGATACAAAGGCAGAACCTTGTCTCCAAATCATCATCATCATCATCATCAAATAAGCCGAAAGTCGTCCTCTGCTGAACATAGGAGAGAACAAGGAGTGCCAAAGTGACCGGTCCTGCGCCACCCGCATCCAGCGGACTCCCGCAACCTTTACCAGGTCATCAGTCCTCTTTGTGGGGGGCCTGCCCACGCCGCGCCAAGACCACATATTATCATGTCTCAATTATACAAACCACCCTGTCGCCAAAAGGAATATTCTAAATATGAGCATAGTTTTATATAATAATTTACCAAATTAATTACGAGCACTGTCGGAACAATTATTCAAGCGAAAGTTCACTAAATGGTTACCTACTAGATCAATGTTCTTATAGCGTCAAGGACTATTTTAACTATAAAAATATTTGACATATGAAGTTATTACAATATTGAATTGGGAATGGATGAAAATTTTAGAAGTGCCTAATTATTTTTTTGGTTGGAATAACCTTCCTAAGCACCAGAAAAAAGTTGCAGACATTCCAGCTGCGTCAATTATTTTTGAAAAATATAAACAGTTTCCTCACTTAGGTTTTGGGTTTAGGACAGCGAATAAGACACTTTGCTTCATCCGCCTCATATTCAAAAAAAAGATATAGGTAGAGAATATAAGTCACTACTGCCAGTTTAATTACGAATCAATATATCAATTAATCATGAATACAAATTTAATGCATAATATTTGCCGTATGTATATGAATATTCATGGAAATATGCTAGGTATTCGGCTAATTGAAATATAATGTAAGTATTATAATATTTTACGTCATACCTGGCCATAAAGTAGGAATTAAAAAAACCCCACTTCCTGGCCAGATAGAGACGTAAAATGTTGTACTCATTTTGTATTTTGTAATTTTGCCTCAGAGCGTATATTTATCGCCCTTGCCTTCGGCTCGGGCGTCAAATACCTGCGATCTGAAACATTCTTTGTTTAACCGCCCTAGGTAAGTAATGTACTATAATATCACTGTACTTATAATTAACAAAGAAGTATCTAAGCATATTAATAATATTAATAATATGTACATGTATAAGTAATTGTGCTAATAAGACATAATTATTAACTATTTTAGTAAGCTCAATTCCATGCTGTTTTATTTGATGTTTAGTGTTATTTGTTTTCTGTTCTGTTTCGCTGTAATCCCGCTGGCGCTAGTAGGTAATAACGGTTGTGTATGGGCTGCGTACCAGGGGGGAGACAGTGACATACCCGTTGACGTTTGATATAGATAGAGCTACCATCTTGTACCGCACCTAAAAACTTACTATTCCGCAAAGTATATTTTCGGTTACTAAAATAATGGCACAGGATGTCGCTATAAAATCCATGTGAAATTATGAGTCATAAAATGTTTTGGATATTATTCTTTAATAGTATTTTGAAATAAAATATAATAACATTATTCAATAATGTAATTTACATGAATTCAGCTGTTTGTTACATTAACTTTATTTTTCACTTGGCCACATTTGCCTAACCAACCCCTCTATGGTTTTGATGTTTGACGGCAACTGCTGTGAAGTATGGTGAACCAACTCTATGGTTTGGTTAACATGGATACGTTTCTCTGTTAGAAATTTTTTTATGTCAAATTGTCTTACGTATTTTTACTATAAATCAAACAATAAGTAACATTAAATATATACTGCTTTATTGTTGTCACGTGCTCCTCCACTTCGCTGTTGAGAAGTAATTTCAGGTCCCTGCATTCTTTGTATTCTTTTGTTACTATGTTGTTTTGCGCATATACGAGTACTGATATACTGGACATATATATTTGCAAATGCCCAGATTATGAGCTGTTGGCTGTTAAACCGATGGTAAGTTTATATTTTACGTATTACGTGATTCACTAACAATAACAGTGAAGTGAAACTAGATATGTCAACTTGTCCTAAACATCCGTGTTCTTACTGTTTCAGATATACCAACCCATCGTTTCAAGAATCCCTACAAGATTCCTGAGCAATTCAAAGCTATACTCTTGTTGTTTGAAAGTTGGAGAAATCATCCGATTATGACTACTACTTATAGTAGTTCCTATAGTTCCTATAGGAAGAAGATCATTTGTGACAACCATTTTACAGATGCTGACAAAACCCATAACAACTGTACCCAGAAATAGATTAGCAGTGCCTTCGCTTTATTTAGCTGGTAAGCTTCAGCTAGATGTTCATTCTGAATTATATAAGCGAAAATGTGAAGTACCTCTTCATTCTGCGGCTACTCTATGAGTACAAATACAAGACGATGATCTACCGACATACTTTACTGTTGAAAAAAAAAACACTGAAATTCGTAGGAAACATATACGAGTATATATTTCCGACAAACCTCCAAGGATATTTGCTAGTAAAGTCTTTATTAAAAGGGATTAAGAACTTTTGACGTCTTCGATTGCGTAGTTACTTTGATGCTGACTGTACCCTTTACTCCGAAATAAACATGATTATATTATATAATAAGTTTTGGTAATAAAGGCGTGAATCTACGTTTAGGCATGTAGGGACGTATATTTTGTGAATGTAGGAAAAACAGGATAGAATAAAACAATCACCATAATAGGAATTCTGGTACCTAAGTTATTTTGACATTTATGCAAATATTGTAATTTTTATCGTGAAATAAATTATTATGAATCATCTGCTTGACTGGAGATTTTATCCATTATTTAATTTGATCGTGTTAAGATTTCACTTACACTGTTATTTTTGAATGCATTTTCTACTTTGGAGATAAGCATGTCAATTGAATTTATTTCGCCCACAAAAGGATTTTTGTTTGCAAGAATTTAAATCGACTTGCTTAACTCCAAAGATTACCTGGGGCGATTTTTCTATCGTTGTCGATTATAATTTTCGTAAGAATTTTATAAAATTCGGCAGGTTCGAAGAGCTTGTGATTCTAAAAACCCCATTGAGTTAAGAATATCACGTTTTTCACTCAATGGAAAAAATGTAGGAAATTGTGCGGACATTGTACAGAATCACGAGCTCTTCCAACCAACAAAAGTTTTATCCAATTCTGACGAAAACAAAATCGACAACGATAGAAAAATTTGCCCAACTAGTAGTAAAGTATGCTTTGTATGTATGTGTAGGTACTGGTTCCACACGCACACATACATAGTTAGTTTCGGGAGCATTAAAAGATGGCGCTATCAAACAGGTTTCCATTAAATGCTTCAAGAGGGCACTCTTTACCTATATACTTACTTTACTCTTTGCTGCGTACACTGTTACCGTAAAGGCCCATACACACGTAGTGGTTTGTTGGGATGCAACCTTTCGCAAATAATATTTAAAAATTGTTCATTCTATAATATTTTTGTGTATTTAAGTTATATAATAGTTCCTTTTTAGGTTTTTTTATTTCTTTGTGTGTTTCATGTAATTTGTGCATCTGTCGTTGTTGCTCACCGTACTCTCACCGAATGGACCCTGCGGAAGACCATTAGCTGGCTGTAAAGCTAGCAAGATGCTGAGCAGGGTCCATTTCGTGACAAAGCGAAATGTGTTTTTTATATTATTTATATTGTATCTGTGATATTTTTGTCACAAATAAATGTTTGAATTTGAATAACCCAAATAATATAATCACTTCTCAGGCATGCTAAGTTAGCATTTGTGCTGGGATAAAGTAAAAATTAATTATTATTTCAAAACGTATGGAAATATTAATTGACTTGGCAATAATATGAAGTACCTAGCTGAGTCTTATATATCACGTGTCAAGAATTTAACATCAACACTGTGGCAGGAATAATTTATTATTTTATATTAATTTGCTAATATTTTTTATTTCCTCTGGCATAAATGAGCCATTTTACCCCTAGACTCAACTATCCAACCTCGCCCGTGGCTCGGGTGGATATAAACGTTTTAGAGAAGAGCCACTTCCATCTGTCCTTCCAACCCAGATAACCTAAGAAAGATACGCTCGCGCTACATACAGGCTTGGCGATAAAAGAGGTATAAAACTTTGAATCGATACTTATGATTAAAAGTGATGAACAAAAAAAAATTGTATGTATGTAGGTATTCTAAAGATTTAGCAATTATTAATGAAAATAAACATACGACAAATATCTACCTTAACACGTGGGAAAAATTCAAGCATTTTCATAGCGTCTTTCATGAATTTTCGCATTTCCAAAGATATATTTCTTTTCAATGGCTTTTATTGTATCAGGTTTATTAAAATATAAATATACACACTTTATTAGGCATTCCTATAGGAAAAAGTCAGAAGAAGTCAAAGGCGCCCTTGAGCGTCAGTCAATATTACGAGTTTTTTTTAGTTGACCATAAAACGTTTTATTTTTCAATATTGCCACAGTGTACCGTGTCGTATAACATGCACTCTAAAGGATGACTCACGCTAGAATGGGCCGTGTCCGGCTCGGGCCGTTTTTTAAGAGAAACGACATTGTTTTTGCGCGGGCGAGCCTTACCCAAGCCCGGCCGATCTACGGTTGAGGCTCGGAAGTGGCTCGGTGTCGGCAAGGCCCGGCCGTGGCTCGGCCTAGCTTGGGTATGGCTCGGCCGCGCAAAAACGCAGTCGTTTTTCATAGAAAACGGCCCGGGCAGGACACGGCCCGTTCTAGCGTGAGTCATCCTTAAAGCTTAAAACGTCGCATGATAAATTTGCCATCCCTTCGCATGATATGTATGTAGTTATAGCTATTCAGTGGGTTCATTAATCGCTTTAATTCCACAAATTACGAACTATAAGTACTATGAGCTGAAATAAATTTATTTAGCCGGCGTAAAACATGCCGACTTTGGTCCACAATTTGCTTCGAATTACGTAGTCACTTTAGGAATTCGTAGATTTCGTTACGTAGAGTATGTTACGTCATTAAATTATCGTTTTGACGACCGCTTTAGCCTAGTTGGTAGTGGCACTGCCTGCGAAGCTAGAGGTCCTAGATTCGAATCCCGATAAGGGAATTTATTTGTGTGATGAGCACGATTATTTGTTTCTGAGTCATGGATGTTTTATTTGTATTTAAGTATTTATTTATCTGTATAAGTATGTTTATCGTAGCCTCGTGTCCATAGTACAAGCTTTGCTTAGTTTGGGACTAGGTCGATTTGTTTAAGATTGTCCGCAAATATTTATTTATACATGTTATATTTATATTGGAAGCTACGGTAGCCTAGTGGTTCAGGCATGCGGCTGTCAAGCGGCGGTCGTGGGTTCAAATCCCGGCTCGTACAAATGAGTTTTTCGGAACTTATGTACGGAATATTTACCGTTAGCTTTTCGGTGAAGGAAAACATCGTGAGGAAACCGTTCTAATCCCAATAAGGTCTTGTTTTCCCTCTGGGTTGGAAGGTCAGATGGCAGTCGCTTTCGTAAAACTTGGGATTAGAGGTGTAAAAGTGGACCCCGGGCTCCTTTAGGGGCACAACCGGGAATAACGCTAGGAGGATGATGATGTTATAATATATTTAAGTATATTGACAGTGTATGTTGATTTACAAGTCTTTGAACGAACTAACATTTTGACATAAATATAGTGAAGTGTAACGGGGAAAAAACTCCGTACCAACAGTTACCCTCTAAGGATGATTATGTTTAAAAAAAATACATTCCAATTCGCGAACCCGATCTCGCTAAATTTTTCTCTTGGGACAGTGCATCGGCCCCAAACTCTGATGCACTCTGGGCGCACTTTTATATTATTTTGTACGAGGATTTTTGGTAAATTTGTATCTGCTCTTCTACTGAGAGGGTTTGACATTTAATTAACGAGATGAGAACATCACACGTGACTTATTCGTGTCAGTTGGTTAATGATAATGAGTTTAAGTGCTCAAAACGAAACGAAATTGAATGTGTTAATCTATTACAGAGATCAATGGAAGATGTCTTAAATACGGTTGTAGACAACAGTAGAAATAAATTATTCGTACATTACCAATAAACATGATCCCTTAAATGGATAAATTCGCGTTTGTTACTCTCGCTTTCCTTATCGAAAATTTTACTCCTATTATCGTGCACAAAGAAGAGTTTTACTAAAACATCTACTACTACATTAACTCAACTCAACCTATTTATTTCTGCGTTATCCTCTGACCATGGATCATCCGAAACGTCCCGAGACCTCAGATAGGTAAATAAAGAAGTAAATTATACGCGATAGGTAAATATGAATATCCCAGTATTCGAAACTGAAACAATAGTTGACACGTTCAATATTACCTAGTTGAACCAAATAAACGCCAAGAACAAAGAAGAAAACAAAGTGTCAACTATTTATTACTCACTAAGGTGTGAAACATTGGGACGTTTACCTGAATTAAGTCCCGTTTCATAAAAAATATATGTGGGAATCTTGAAAGTTTAATATAAAACTATATACTACTAAATAAATAATAATAAATAAATACCTATTAGGGGATCTTCTTACAAAAATCGAACTAGGCCCATATTAATCTCAGTAAGGCTTGTGCTATGGGTACTAGACGACGATATATTTAATGGATATAAATACTTAAATACATAGAAAACATCCACGACTCAGAAACAAATATTCATGCACATCACACAAACATTTGCCCTTACCGGGATTCGAACCCAGGACCTTGAGCTTCGTAGGCTAACGGGTCGTCAAAAAAACAATAAGTACCTACTTACTCATGAAAATACTTGGAAAACATGGCTACAAATTATCTTTGTCATTTTAAAGATTTTGAAGTGGAAGCTTTTTGATCATGTTAAATGCCAAATGTGATGTGTATGGTGGGCTGCACACACATATCCCCCTGCCTGAAGGGCTTTCGGGGGTTTCCTAGATAACTCAGTCGGGGAGGAGCCTTTCGGGAGCAGGGTAAATGATACCAGCGTTCACAAGATATTAACAGTGGGTCTTATGCCCTTTTATTTAAATAGCAACTCTTAATAATCTAGTTTAAGTAATCGCGAGACGGGGGCTACGATAGCCAGGCTATTTCCGGTAAGGGTAGGCGAGACACGGGAACGGCGGGATGGTGGTACTTTCAGCAGTGCACTCGGGATCCAAGCGGCCGGGAGTCCACCGGGTACGGCGGGTATGCGGGGATGTCCTATCAACTCCAACCCCTCCAGGCAGTGCACTCGGGATCCAAGCGCCCCGAAAGGGATGAGGGGAGCAGGGTCTCCTAGCAGTGCACTCGGTGACCAAGCGGCTAGGGGAGTGGGGATGCCAAGCAGTGCACTCGGAGTCCAAGCGGCCTGGCGGGAAGGAAGGGAGGGTGAGGGCAGAGTTGTGCACACGGTGAGCCGCTAGCAAAACTCTCGCGATCTGGCGGGTGCGCTGATGTTTAAAATATATTAAATTATTATTGTAACCTACTAACACTTAGATTCATTAGCACACATTTGTACGACTAACACTATATGGGTTCTATGCCTGAAATAAAATAATTGAATTGAATATATAATCGTGACGTCCGTTACTTGGTGCAATTCCTTACAAACTTCATACTAAAATAGCGTTTCTACGGTAAAAAGTCGGTGATTTTTCTATGTGTAGACATCCGTAATATTTTGCATTGGAATCGGTTGTATAACTTCATCTTGTTTGTGTAAGTATTTTGTGTGGGTGTTTGCAAGATATTGTCCACATAAACACTAATATACTTCGGAAATGATCGCACAGAGCCACCATTTATAGACAGCACTTAGGGGTCCGTCACTTAAATGCAGCCATAACGTATTCCGTTATCCATTCCATTTTTAGTAGCGATTAAACCGCATGCATTAGCCGAGAGTGCAGAGGCTGCATTCACGACGTTTTAATGATACCTCGTGATATGAAATTATATGATCGTTTTTAGGGTTTCGTACCTCAAAAGAAAAAAAACTGTATATCACTTTGCTGTCCGTCCGTCTGTCTGTCTGTCAAGTGAAGACCCTTTATCTTGGCAACACGTGGAGGTATCGAGTGGAAATTAAAACCATATAGGTACGCAAAAAACGTATACATATTTCGACACTCTGATGGGAACCAAAATTTATAGGTACTTTCCGTTGACCTACAACTATGGAAATTGGCAAATAACATCGTCTTATACTTAGACCCCGCTATCGGAGGTGCAAAATGGTAGCTGTCCAGTTCTAGGGTTGGGTAAAAATGACTTTGAAATACTAGCTATGTGTCGATAATTATAGCTATATGTCGATAATTTTCCTTTACCATAATGAGAGTCTAAGATTTTAATTAGACGTGTTTATTTTATAAAACAGGGTTTTTTAATACAAAATTGTATGTTCAATATTTTTCATTTTTATAAATAAAAATCTTCAATCTTCAATAAAGAGAGATCCTAATGTAAAGGTATATATTGTTGAATATATTCATCGTGGCTGCACTAAAATACTACAGATAATCTAAAAAAACTGATTGTTCATTAAGAATACGATAGCCTTTTTGGTGGAAATAAAAGAGAGATTTATTAATTATTAAATTTTTAATTATTTTATGAATGGTTCGTACTATGAAAATAACGATAATTTGTAAGTAATGATGAAAGATTGAAGATTTTTATTTATACAAATGAAAAATATTGAACAGACAATTTTGTATTTAAAAAGCCCTGTTTTATAAAATAAACACGTCTAATTAAAATCTTAGACTCTCATTATGGTAAAGGAAAATTAGTATCTCAGGAGGTAAAGGAAAATTAGATACCCAGTATCTCTATAAACCCTCCATCGAAAAGGTTTATCTCAAGACACTCAAGGGCGTTCATGTACTGTCCTGCAACCCGAAACATTAGAAAAGTAAAATAGCAACCATTATTATTATTTCTGGTAGTGGCTTTCGGGCTGTCAAAGCCCTTATATCACTGCGATCATCGCTGATCTATTGTGATCGCCACTTACTACAATTCTTGGTCAAGTCCTGCAAACTCGAAGAATTGCAGGATTTTGTTGAACTCAAGAAATTTGATCTCCTCCGGGCACATGATGTGTTTGCCCAGGAAGGAGTTACGACTGCGCATGAGGCAAGGGCAATCGGTTAGGATGTGGGTAGGCGTCTCCTCTGCTTCAAAGCAGAATCTGCACTGCCTTGTGTCACACAGTCCTATCGTTTGCATGTGCTTATTTAGGCGGCAGTGCCCAGTAAGCACCCTGACCAGCATGCGTAGACGGTTCCTACTTAGCGCCAAGGCGTCAGAAGACGCCTTTTTGATAAAGGCTCTAATAAGTGCCTTGGAATGTTTCAGTCCTGGGTTAGCTCTCCAGGCTTGAATGGTCTTGTAGAAACAATAGGCTTTTAGAGTGAGCTTGGTTAGACTTTTAGGGATACCACAGAACGGCTCTGGTCCGCAGTGTGTTCCCTTCACCCCCGCTCGTGCAAGCTCATCAGCCTTTTCATTTCCCTCGATGCCTGCATGCCCTGGGACCCAACGTAAAATTACCTTGTTTTTGGTACCCAGGTCATTCAATAGTTCCCGGCAGTTCTCGACCAGCCTCGACGTTGTGACGTTAGAGGTAAGAGCCAAGAGAGCCGCCTGGCTATCCGAGTGGATATAAATAGTATGATTAAGGAAGGCGCTTTGCAGATTCGTTGTCGCACATTCTAGAATGGCGTATACTTCTGCCTGGAATATAGAAGTGTGCTTACCCAGGTTCAGACTGATCGCTGCCCTGGGTGCCTCTCCATATATTCCGCATCCTTCCTCCGATCCGGATTTGGAGCCATCAGTGTACCACTTCAGGCTACCTGGTTTCCAATCTATCAGGCTGTTCAACCAGTCCTCTCTCCTTAGGAGTTCCACAGAGTAGTTTATCTGCGTGCAAAGTTTTGGGGGCATTGTGTCAAGTGGCATCCCTAAAAGGGCTGTGGATAGCCAGTCGCCTTTCCTTACGGACGCTACTCTGAGCATGCTGGACTTCGCCTCCTTTTCCAAGTGGAGGTCCAGGGGCGGCAGGTTCAGCACGGCTTCCAGAGCAGCTGTTGGAGAGGTTGACATGGTTCCAGTAACGATAATGCAAGCAGTCCGTTGCAGACTGCTGAGCTTAGTTATTGTTGTTTTCTGTGTCGTTTTCCTATACCAGACCACAGAGGCGTATGACACCATCGGCCTCACAATGGACGTGTATAGCCACAGGGCAATTTTAGGTTTTAGACCCCATCTATTCCCCGCTAAACGACAACAGATTGAGAGGGCTACTTTAGCCTTCTGCAAAATTCCGTTAACGTGCGGATTCCAGGTCAGTTTCTGGTCGATTGTAACGCCCAGATACTTGACCTCGGAGGAGAACGGAATTGTTCTGCCGTTCATAGACAGAGGTCTCAGACCATCGAGCTTTCTCTTGTTTGTGAACGGCACAACAACCGTCTTGTCCGCGTTAATGGATAATTCATTTTCCCTGCACCATGTGTTAATAGTGTCTAGAGCTCTCTGCATTTGGTACGATAGTGTACTTTGGCAGTTACCCCGCACCGTCACCACAAGGTCGTCTGCGTACTCTGGGTGTCGATGCGTAGTTCCGCCATTTTATGCAGTAATTCATCCACTGCGAGAGTCCATAACAGAGGGGAGAGTACCCCCCCCCTGTGGGCAGCCTCTGGCAGTGGTAACGTCACGAGTGGTATTGAGCAATTCCAGCTTAGCCACTCTATTCGAGAGCATGCTTTGCACCCATCGCACGGTGGTAGGGTCCACTCCCTTTGACCGGAGTCCCCCTACCAGTGTCCTGATGGGTGTGTTATCGAAAGCACCCTCGATATCTAGGAAGGCTGAAAGGGCTACTTCCCTATCCTCTAACGCCTTTTCCACCCTGTCAACAAGCTCAAGCAAGGCGGTTTCTGTAGACCTGCCGCTCCGATAGGCGTGCTGACTGTCATGGATAGGCGTAGTTCTGAGGCAGCTCTCCCTAATGTACTTGTCCAGAACCTTTTCCATGGTTTTCAACAAGAACGATGAAAGGCTGATGGGTCTGAAGGACTTAGCCTGGGCGTAATCCTTCTTCCCTGCCTTTGGAATGAATAGGATTTTAACCTTGTTCCACATCTCAGGTAAAGATCCCCAGGCGTAGCTCGCCCTGAAAATTTTTACCAGATGAGGGATGAGGACGTCAGCACCACGTTGCAGTAGTACGGGGCTTACTCCGTCCAGTCCCGCTGTCTTGTATGGCTTAAAGGACTTAATGGCCCATCTCACTATACCCGGTCTGATAACCAGGGCTGCTTGCCTCCAGTCCTCCGAGCGGGGCCTGTGCCGAATATGCTCGGCATTGGGTCCCCTTAACTCAGTGGACCCCGGGAAGTAGTTCCAGGGTCTCCGATTCGTTGGTTGTGAAGGTGTCATTGTCATAGCAACCATAGTATCTTTGTTGTACTGCTAATGGTTTATATTTTTGATGACAATGATTATCATGGACCTCAAAAAAAAATGTTAAATTGTAGTCTAAAAAATGGTATACCATATAATACTAAATGTACAGAATAAGTAAGAGTATCGATATCCATATCATAAATATTTTTCCCATCCCTAAGAACTTGACAGCTACCAATTTGCACCTCCGATAGCGGGGTCTACTTCTACTCGTACTACAAGTAAATGGAGAAATCTGAAAACTATACACTTTAAGGGTTCCGTACTCAACGAGTAAAACGGGACCCTATTACTAAGAGTTCGCTGTCCGTCCGTGACGTCCGTCCGTCCGTCCGTCCGTCCGTCCGTCCGTCCGTCTGTCTGTCACCAGGCTGTATCTCAAGAACCGTGATAGCTAGAGAGTTGAAATTTTCACTGATAATGAATTTCTGTTGCCGCTATAACAACAAATACTAAAAACCAAATAAATTATTTTTTTAAGGGGGGCTCCCATACAACACACGTAATTTTTTGCCATTTTTGTAGATAATGGTACGGAACCCTTCGTGTGCGAGTCCAACTCGCACTTGGCCAGTTTTTTTAATTTTCTACGCAACCCTCGGTGGGCGAGTCCGACTCGCACTTGTCCGGTTATTTGTTTTATACGATTCCCATTTAGTTCTATCTGTTTACTATTTTAACAACTGACTATTATGACTAAAAACAGAAAAAAAACTTCAATGTTTTGTCCAGTCTCTTCCTAGATAAGCCTTTTCATCGCTCTTGGCGTATGTGAATTGCAACATGTCAACTTATGAAATAGCAGTTTACCGCTTTTCTTTCTATTGTTCATGGCCTCACGGTACCTGCACGATCGCTCCGATTCTGCGGGTTCATATTCATATTCATATTCATTTATTTGCTGCAACCATGGTATTTACAGGGTGTTCTTAAAATTAATCAGTACAGACATGGACCCTACTAGGGTGTAGCAACATGTTTAAATACTAAACTAACCTAAATGTACATATAATGCTTTGTTTATAATGCAGTCTGTAAAGTCTGTGACATAAAAAAGTGCACCATACGCAAAGTTAAGTCCACTCTAAGGAAATGGTTTGCTGAACTCTCGTATAGTGATACGGAAGAGATTTTACGTCCCTGCATCTAAGGTTGCTTTTTCCAATAGGTACCTAACAATTCAACATACACTCGTAACAAACACTTAACACACGTAAACACTCCCTCTCACGCACACTTACACACTTACACACACTCACACACTCTCATACACAAACTCTCTTTGTACTACTAAAACAGCATAATTTTTGTTTTTATTAATGATGAATTTGTGTTCCCATTGATAAGTTAGCAGCGCTCATATTATATGAAATGTTTAATTTTCACTTCGTTACTTTCTTGTCGTGCTTCTTCAGACGTGTGTCTAATGAGATTTGTTAACCGACTCAGTGGGTCCCAAGATACAGGCTCAGCCTAGTTTGGAACCCCACGGATAATGTCTGTATAATCTGTAATCATGTGCTTGTCCAATAATAAATTATTCTTATTCTTATTCTTCTTATTCTTATATATTTAAAAAAATCAACATGTAATATTTATATAAAATCTGCACATTAGATAACAACATACCTACTTGATTGCATTTGCGCCATCTATTAAATTGTTAAAATTTAATGGTCCATGAACTCCTGCAGCGAGTATGGGCATTCAGTTAGGAGGTAAGTTTAAAGTTTATTAACAAAAGTGTTATATCGTCGGTGGGCATTAAAAAATCGCTATGTATTTTTACCCTACTTTACAGGAGACGAAAAAAACTGTTTATCTCGGAAAGACTGCGCAGTTTTCTCATATTGGAAGTATTTTTTTTATTATAGATAAAAGGATTTTACATAATGTGATAGCTGAAAAAAAAATGTTTTGTTTGTAATATTTTACAATATAAAGGAAAAACTAAAATCCAGCCACATAGCGACTTTATTTTGGCTTACTTTAAATCGCTATGTGTCAAATATACACATAGCGTAGTTCTACAACGTGGAAGGCGACACATAGCGGGTTTTGAAATGAATACAATTTGGTAAATATAAATCAACTTTTACTATTATAAATATATAGAACATTTGAATAACATGAATCTTTATCGTCATCCACTATCAAGTTAGTTTGTTGGATAAACCTAATCAATAAATGAAGTAAGTGTAATAAAAATACGGTACCTACTTACATTTTCGATTAGGTACATTTATTTCGAAAAAATGCCATTTAAGTTATACTAGTAAGTACTGTTTTTTCAACATAAATATTTAAAGTATACATTTTTAGCATTTATACAGTCTAGTATATAGTTTGGTTTATACGTTAAGATTATCGTAGAAATGATGATAATCTTTGTGCATGTAGACCTTTAAAGATTGCAGGTTATTATATTTCGCTTTATAATTTTTTGGCCGGCTATTATATAATGGTCGCCATTCGAGAACCTTTCCGCCCCAATGGCTATCGGTTCTACGAGCAATGTGCCCCGCCCACTACCACTTATGACATAGACATAGACATAGACATCCTTTATTGGTAATAAGGTATTACAAGTCATGTTTACAATAAAAATAGAACATTCATTTGTAAATTAAATTAACAAGATTATTAGTTTATTATATTATATATTATTATTATAGCTAGCAAAGATAAATGACTTGTGTGTAAAGTGTATTATTATCGGTGACACCAACATAGACTGGCTAGTCAGTACAAGCGAGAATAAACTATTGCAAGATGCTTTATCATGTCATGATTTTACTAGTGTAATTGCGTTTCCTACTAGAGTGACCCGTACATCTTCCACCTGTCTAGATCACCTATATACCAACATGCCTCCTAGTTTGTTAACTACAACAGCTGTTGTGACTAATATAAGTGACCACTACGGAATCCGCGCCAGCGTTTTATGTGCTCCGCACACAGCGCCTGCGCCTTTATTCCGGCGCGTACGCGACTACACGCGAGCATCGAGGATCGCTTTCGTAGGCGCGATAGAAAGTGTGGATTGGTATGAAATATTTAAATCCAAATTAACTGCAGAAGACCGAATTAAATCAATTATCAACACTATCTCAAACAAAATAGAAATATGTTTCCCGTACAAAAATAAAAATGTAGCGTGTAGTAATAAAACATGGATCAACTCAGATATACTAAACCTAAAATACCTCGTGTTCGATCTTATGGCTCTAAAAAATAAGTTCCCCGCGAACCTTGAAATTGAGAGTCGCGTAAATGACTTGAAGGTCAAGTATAACGAACTTACCCGAAATACGAGAACTCTGTATTACTCAAAACGAATTAATGACAGTAAAAAACAACTTGTTAACTCGTTAAATAGGCAGTTCGTCTCGGCGGCAGCACAATGCGGAGCCCCACGAGCTGAGCCTTCCCGAGCAATTGCAGCGCTGGTCCACGCACGACCGCCAAATGATAGATCACTCTTTCTTGCTCGTTTTTCTCCGGGTGAAATATATAAAATAATCCTCAAGGATATTGCATTAAAAAACACCCAAGACGTATACGGCATATCGACGGAACTACTAAGCCTGGTCGTGACAAATTTGTCAGTCCCTCTAGCAATAATATTTAACGAACTTCTGCGCGATGGAAAATACCCGCGCACCTTAAAACAAATTAAAGTCTGCCCGATTTACAAGGGAAAGGGTAAATCTAGCGATCCTAATTTCTACAGGCCCATCTCCATTATACCGGCAATTGCGAAGGTCCTAGAGAACGGAGTAGCATCTCGGATGACATCCTTCTTAAACAAATCCAGTGAACTATCCGAAAGGCAGTACGCGTACCGTGCAGGGAGATCTACCACTATGATGGCTCGTGAAGTAGTACGTCGCGTTATCACCGCGCGCGAGGAAAAAAGAGAGGTCGCTGTACTTTTCTGTGATCTCTCGAAAGCCTTCGACGTGGTTGACCACGCAGTACTATCTCAAAAACTGCACCACTACGGCATACGAGGACCAGCCCTAGACTTTATGGCAGACTTTCTGCGTGACAGACTCCAATACGTGGTCGGACAGCAGGGTAACGTGAAATCCGATGGCCTGTCCACGGAAATAGGCGTGCCTCAGGGTTCGTCCGTATCCAATCTGGCGTTCTCCCTCCTGCTTAACGACCTACCGAATGTTGTAGATGTTGCCGAGATCTTTATGTACGCAGCCGACGTGGCAGCTGTTGTTACCGCTGAGGACCTGGATAAACTGGAATCTCAATTAAATATAACAGCCCGACAGATACTTGATTGGTGTCGATTTAACGGACTACTACTGAACCTGACAAAAACGCAATTTATGCAGTTTGACTTATCGGGTAGAAGTCGACGCCCATTGATCGTACACCATCAAGGTACCACTATCAGTCAAGTTGCGACAACCAAATTTCTGGGCTTCCGGCTTGACCAGGGCCTTACATGGGAGGCGCAAATCAGTGCAGTATGCGGAAAACTCAGCAAGGCATGTTTTGCACTTTCAAGGCTGAACCAAACCCTAGAGCGTCAGGCAGTGCGCACTTGTTACTTTGCAAGCATTCAGGCAATTATGCAATACGGACTGGAGCTCTGGGGCCAAGCCGCCGAATGGCAACGCGTTTTCCGACTGCAAAAGCGCGCCGTGCGCACGCTGGCCCGCGCCAGGCATGACGATAGCGCCAGACCGCATTTTGTCGCACTCGGTATCCTGACACTACCGTCACTGCTAATTTTCCAAATAGCCGTGTATACACGGGTGAATTTATCACTATATGAAAGGCGAGGTGATAGATCTGCTTGGGTCACTCGAAATGCGCACAAACTATTAACAATTCCCCACAAGCTCACTAAGACAGCTAAGACAATCCACGTCGCGGGACCTATATTTTATAACAATTTACCAGACAGCATCACGGAAGCTAACAGTCTTCCGACCTTTAAAGCTAAATTAAAAAAAATGGCTTATTGAGCAATGTTACTGCTCAATAAGCCATTTTTTTAATTTAGCTGCCGGGCAAAACTATTGCGAACGACGAATAATATTGATGTTTCAGTGCTAGTTTGTTAACGTGGTACTCATGATCTGCTTTCTTGCTTTGCATGTAGTTTTTTAATGACTCTGCAGTTGTCTCCGGCTTAAAAAAGCAGGCGTGGATTTTCCTCGACCGTTCCACCGTTTGCAAGTTACTATCAGCAGGCCCAGCGCCACGGATTACTTCTCGAGCTCGAGTTGAGCGACGTCGTTGCTTACGTGATTGTGGGAGCTGCCATTGTGAATCGTCGTCTGTGTCCAGAGGTCCCTCTTCTGGCTCGTCTGGTCTAATGTTTGGTGTGGCTGTGTTTATAGACGTGATATCTACTTTATTAATTGTGGTGGTTGTTTTGTTGCTCGAAGGTGGTGTTAGGCTGTGTTTTATAGATGTAGGCTTAAGTGAGGGCGGCGGGACAGTGTCGACCGCGGGGGCTGCCGTTTTAGCTTGCCGACTGCTTTGTTGCATGGCTTTTGCGTCGTCGCGAGCTAGAGCTCTCTGGCTCCGTAATGAGTTAGAATAGGACGTAACTTGCAAATTAGCTGGTTTTATGGCTTTTGTGGTAGCAGCAGGCTTAGATGTTCCGTCGGCATTCGGCGGGTTCATATTCAAATTGCTGTCAGTGTGCAACGACTCTTGTTTGGATAACTTCTCTTCTAGCTTCTTTATAGCTTGAGCTAACGTCGCGATTTCTTTTTTAATAGGTGTTAAACACTTTAGTATTACTTTTTCTAGTTGGTCTAGATCGAAATTGGCCATATTTATATTTAAATTTAATATTTTAGTGCAGAGACAGCTTGCACTGACAGCTGTCACCACCGTATTATATATGTTTAGCGATTCGGAGGGCTATATCGGTTACCTTGGTTCTGCTGCGGATAGCCTCATTTCTGATGCGATCACGCAGATAAACTCCCAACATAGCCCTCTCCATTGCCCTTTGGGTGACTTTGAGCCTTCTTATGAGGCCCATAGTAAGCGACCACGTTTCAGTGGAATATGTCATCACTGGCGACACACACTGGTCAAAGACTCTCACTGCGGAATATTGGACGAAAAGATGTGCCTTAGCTTCCCGAACGCTGCCCATCCAAGTCGGATTCGACGTGGACAGTCCGTCCTAGGTAAACATAATCGTCTACAACTTTGAGAGTTAAGTGTCCGATTGTAATGGGAGTTGGTACTACATGGGCATTTGCCATGATCTCCGTCTTATCCATGTTCATTTTTAGACCAACTCTCTCGGAAGCTTTACTGAGGTCATCGAGTATCGTACTTAAGTCCTCCATGGTCTCAGCCAAGACTAAGCTATATCGTCCACAAATCGAAGGTGAGTGATGTACTCGCCGTTGATGTTGATGCCTAGCCTTCTCTAGTCCAAAGTCAGAAACATCCTCCAGTGCAGCGGTGAACAGTTTTGGAGAAATAACATCTCCTTGCCTGACTCCCCGCTGCAGCGGAATAGGTTTCGAGTGCCGGTCCTGGAGTCGGACTGACATAGTGGCATTCTCGTACAAACACTTTAGTACTTCGATATAGCGGTAGTCAACTTGGCACCGCTGGAGAGACTGTAATACAGCCCAGGTTTCGACCGAATCGAAGGCTTTCTCGTAGTCCACGAACGCTTAATAGAGGGACAGGTTAACTGGCAGAGTGTGTGGATGTGGTATACGGTACTAAAGCCTCTTCGGAAACCAGCTTGTTTGGGAGGCTGGAAGTCATCTAGCCGGCGTACGACCACGCGCGGCGTGGTTAGGCCCCCCACAAAGTGGACTGATGACCTGGTAAAGGTCGCGGGAGTCCGCTGGATCCGGGTGGCGCAGGACCGGTCACTTTGGCACTCCTTGAGGGAGGTATTTGTCCAGCAGTGGACGTCTTTCAGCTGATATGATGATTAAATAATGGAAGTGCTTCATTGTATTCACGCTGTTCATGTCAGTGAATATGTCAGTGTGACGCAGTTTATATTTGACCTCGCCATTTTTGTACCACAGGCTTCTTATGTCGGTCACCAAACCGTTTACCAGGCTTATACTTATACAATTGCTTTTCTACGTTACTTAGAAAAAAAGTGGATCCAGATAATTTACAATATACGGTTGTGTTGGCCTTGCCTGTCTCATGCGTGTTATATAGTGAGTAGGTGCTTGTATTGGAGGCCTAAGTTTGTTTTCTAAGGTTGAATAAACAATTGAACACTGTCGACTTCCATCGTGGTGTGAACTTAGAATAATAACGCATAGAAGGATAGTTTCATACGGCCGACGCGCCAAGCGTGAGGCATAAAACGGATTCATGTAGTTGTGATCAACTCGTATTCACACGTGCCAATACGCACACAAACGCACCAATTTTGTTACACCGATCGGCGTACTGGGCCATTTATGGCCAAACTTTTGGTGGCCTCACCATTGCGCGTGAACTGCGTTTCTAGGCGTTATTATGACCTTTCTCCAATATAATTTTTTAAATTTTTTCCTCTTGAATATTTGTTTGACGACATGTCTAAAAGATAAAAAAACAAGTGAGTAATATAATGCAATTTTTCTGAATTTTAGTAGTTCTAGTACTTATGCCATTTTGTTGAATTGTTATAATATGTACGAGTATATGTGATGCAAAAGTACCTTTAAAATACGACGTTTAAATGTTTTATTTATTGATTTATGTATTATGTTTCAGTTGGTACACCTAAACAAAAAGTAGCTACTAAATATGCAAGCAATTAATTAATTAATTTAGCATTTATAAAGCCCGTTTCACAGAACACAATTTAATGATAATAATTTATAACAAAATATCATATTTATCTATTGATTGGTATTCACACATACCCACTTTTAACCAAACGCTGTGTTTACACCGTATTTAATGCGAACTTAGTGATAGCTTACGACAAAATATTAAATTATACGTGCAATTATACTAAGTAGAATGAAATGAAATAGGTAACAGTAACAAGTATAAAAACCTGTAATCTGATAAAACCTGGTTAACTTTGCACTTACGTGAGAAAACGACAGATTATCAGACACTTTTTAACATTAATTTCTTCAAATTAGCCTCACTTCATTCAAGAAAAAATCGCCATATGCATGAAAATACTGTCATAAGCCATTGATTTTGAAGGAAAACCTCACGCATAATTTCGCTATGTGCTAAAAATCACATAGCGATTTATTTCAGTTCAAACTTTGTTCCGCAAGCACATAGCGGAATTGTTATTTTCAAAACCATTAAAGATATCAAAAAACGGCTTTGTGGGTTAATGTGGAATATTAAAAGGAATCAAATTATCAAATAATCGCAAAATCGAAAAAAAACACATAGCGATTTTTTTATGCCCACCGACGATATGTAACTTCGTTTCTTATAAGCTGCGGGATTATATTGTAGATTCTAATAGACATTGCGTAAGGGCCTTTACTGAACATTGTTAGTTTGGCGGGAACTGCTTGAATTATTTTATTGCGATGACGTAAGTTGTGTGCATGAGAGTTGAAGTTTTCCGGTTTGGGATACAGACTAGGATATTTATGGACAAATTTGCACGTTTCCAATATGTACAGAGATGTGAGGGTAAGAATTTTAAATCTACAGAAGTGTGGTCTGCAACTCTTTTCATTTCTTATGTTGCTTTCTTTTCTGCAGTTCGTTCAGTGCAGTAGCGGTTGAGTGTCGCTAGCCGCTTTAAGTGATTATTTAAGGCAGGCTTTTTATTCCAGCTGTTGTTATATGTGACAGAAGTCGTTTAGCTGCGAGTAAGTTAGCCTTGTGACCGTTTGAGCACATCCCCCTGTGATAAAACTGGTGGCTCTGTAGCTGCTCGCGAGCCTGTATTTTTAAATTCGTAAAAATTAATCCACAAAAAAAACTATCCGGGTGTCCGGTAATTAATGGTCAATCTTCTAACAGGGCATCTTAGACTGGTCCAGAAATCGACTTGGTTTGGTAAAAGTCCGCTGATTTTCAAAACAAGGTGTTCAAAAGTGAACATTAATAGCAATACTTGTAAAGATCTAAATGACATGTGTTCATTTTATACAATCAGAATTATTAGATAAACAATTTTTCAGGAAGTTGGCCAGTCTGGTGTTCACACATTTTTTTTTTCACCACAAACAGTGCAGCAGTGCTCACAAAATACCATAAGAATCGGTTGAGAACTGCAACCTATAGACAAGAACAGCCGGACAGCCAGATATCTGGACATCCGGAAATACAAAAGAATTTTGGCTCAAGATGAAACGGAGAACTTCGTTCGCTTCGCTCGCTCGTTCAATATACCAGCCATTTAATAACATATAAACACAGTCCCGTTTAGCAAAAAATGTGAGAACATTTCTCAAGTTTAAATAGTGATAAAGTTAGTATTGACTCGTAAAATACTCGTAGATACATATCAAAAGTTTCGTGTTGAAGCCGATAAGCAGCGCCGACAGATTTCTTACCATCTTAATCTGTATCGATTTTATGTAAACCGACTTGCCCTTCAGCTTCAAGTGCAGACCAGTCAACGAAGAGGTCGGTTGACGTACCTCCGGTTATAATTAATAAAGATACGTTAGACCTTATCTCACAGTTGCAATGTTAAAAAAACCGGCCAAGTGCGAGTCAGACTTGCGCACGAAGGGTTCCGTACCATCATCAATAAAAATATTTATTTTATTTTGTTTTTAGCATTTGTTGTTATAGCGGCAACAGAAATACATTATCTGTGAAAATTTCAACTCTCTAGCTATTACGGTTCTTGAGATATAGCCTGGTGACAGACAGACGGACGGACGGAAGGCAAAGTCTTAGTAATAGGGTCCCGTTTTACTCTTTGAGTACGGAACCCTAAAAATTACTGAGTCACAAATACAATTTTTTTTTCATTATAATTTTATTCCTGAAATTAGGAATAACGCATCGGTATAAAACCGGGTCTATAACTTTCCATTAACTATGCCGTAAAGGTTCTGTAATTGTTCGTTTCTGAGCAGAAGAATTAAATCAAAAAACTAAACTGTAAAACCTTTGAGATTTAAACATACTCCTATCGATTTGGTATGGTTTTGGGAAGGATGAGGAAGGATTATAGCTTCCTCATCTATATTAATAAAAGAAAGTTGTGTTAGTTCCTTTGCTTATAACTCGAGAACGGCTGGAACGATTTTGATCATTGTTGATTTGTTGGTTTTGTCTTCGCCCCGAATAGCAGAATAACTATAAAAAAATGGAATAATTAAGTTTTTTTTTCATGAATTTTGTACGGCGGAACGAAGTTCGCGGGGTCAGCTAGTCCTTTATAAAACCATACCAAATCGATCTTCACGTTTTATAAATATGAAAAAAAAAAACATTTATACTCGTATATTACCAACCGATTAAAATTACTGACCGTTCAATAAGTAAAAGATCTTGTGTTTTGCACAATGTACATCACTTATGTGTAAGTTTATGCAACGTATGCATATTGTGTTGTTTCGTAGGGAGCTACTAGAAATCTAAACTTCAGAATCGTTAACTGATTTTAATCGTATTGTATTCCGTCAAGTTTTATTGTGTAAAAAAAAATAACAAGTAAGATGGGTAAGTACATTAACTTACGCTTTTTTTTATATTTATCAAATACAAGGAACACAGTCACATGTCAATGAAAAAAGAGAGCTGTCCTTAAGAATTTGCAAATCATTTTTCAGTCACTTGCTGGCAGGTATTCGATTGAGCTGAAATTTGGCATAATTAGGTACTTATATATTTTGCATCACTGATCTGACCCTGGTAATGAAAACTTGAATTGGCCATAACAATTCCTAAACTACACAAGATAATAGAAGTTGATGACTGTACAAAAAATAGTACAGTTGGCTATAAAAGCTTGCGCCAATTTTTTTTTCAGAAACTTATTATTAATTGAAATCCTCGTTGACTAAGCCAGTGGCTTGAAATAAGATAACATCATGAGCCCAGTAAAACCGCCTATTCGTAAACACCACACAATGCCGACCCGCTAGATTGACGCTACAATATTAATGAAAATACCTATTGTTCATCGAATATTATAATACTGGTGCTTGTATTATACCAGCCTAGGCCGAGATATCAATTAGGCTGGCATATTTTTAGTTTGTGAATTATATAGTGATTTCAAATAAATTGAAATCGTTATTATGTAAGCAATTTTTGTGTCGATGGACACCTTTCAACATAATGCACTATAATATTTTTTCTACTCGTCGACTTTAATCTTTGAATTAAGATTTCGTACACGAAACTAATATCGCATACTTATTGATCCTGGAGCTCCACGAGCTCGTCACGGAGCTCGTGGTTTCATAAGATAACCGCCAGCAGTCATCTTATGAATCCAGGAGCTGTATAAGATAACTGTGAAGACATCAACGCGCAAATATACTAAGCTGCTGCGCTTCATTTCAGCAGTACCCTGAGAACTTTACGGTTTCGCTCTATGAAAACACAATAATATATCTATATCAGCCATATTTATACACCAAAAAATAGGTTGGGTAATTTGACTGAATATTCATTAATAATCCACCTAAATTTAATACCGATACGGTAAAAAATAATGAAAAGTAATCTTCATACATTCCGTAAAAATCAGGTGAAAATGGTATGAACTTTCTTTACTTTATAATTGACTACGTCTATATACGTTCTTTGGGATACGCGCATAATCCAGTTATTTTTGTTAATGAATAAACCTTTCTATAGGCCAGATGAAATTCTATATTATCTCAAGGTCGTAAATATTTAATTAAAATGCCGTTATTTCCTGATGCATATATTATTGGATTCAGGTAGTAAGTCTCCAAATTTGTGTACTCAAACATGTTTTCACTATAAAAATGCTGATAGCATTTTTGCTTGCGGGTTAATTCTTTTTCCTAACTTCCGGTCCATAGAATTATTGATTTCACATAGTATAAAAGCCGTATACAAATAATTAGCCTGATATTTAATTATTCCAAAAAAAACCGTAAAGTTCTCAGGGTACAGGGCGATTTTCAATAGATACCAAGTTTGTTTAATAAATTATTATTTCCGTTGACTCGTAGAAAAAGTATTGTATACAATAGTTATATAATTAGTTTTTTAAGTCTCGTACCTTAATTAGGCCACTCAGCAAGCTTCGTGGCCTAAACGTGGTACTCGACTTAAAAAGCATACATTATATAACGATTGCATAAACTACTATTGTATCACCGTAGGTACTCATAGGAACTTTTCAGCGTGGTACACATTTGTACTACTGAACGCCAACTGGCAAAACATAGATCGCTATAATTATGTAACATCTCTGTATCTTTCAGTTACACCTAATGTTTAACAAATAAAGCACTTTGAACCCTCGGGAACTTTTCAGCATTGTACCTAGGTACCTACCTACACATTTATACTACCGACTGTACGTATAGTCAGCGTTATATAGTTAGTAGCAGCCAAAGTAACCAAATATTAACACACCCTTACTCCTATAGTAATAAAGACGTGCTATATATATTTGGCTACCTTGGCTGCTACTAACTATCTGATGCTGACTGTACTTGGAGGAACATTTAACCTATTGGATGATTACCTACGTTTTTTTTTTGTATGGGAATATGACAGTTGAGCTGTAGAACGTACATTACTCTCAGGACTAGAAGATAATTATGTCATTCTTACACGGATTTGAACTTCCGTATTTTTGCCTTCGCAACTTAACTCTTCTTAACACTAAACACGCGCGCTTTGTACGCAACTTTGTTTGTGTTTGTGTGTTTGTTTGTTGTTGTTGCTGGGACGACAGTTATCTGTAACCATGACCGGTGCAACCCGTGTCGAAACGTCAGAAATAATAGTACATTACTGCAAAGGCCGTGAAGTAAGGGATTGATGGACGAGTTTGGGCTAGATACAACGAGTCCAGCAATCCCTGTTCCGGCCGAGGCTTGTATAGTGTTTTTCTCAAACGATGTGAGGAAATAATAAATAGTTATTTGTTATACAAGGGTGCAGTTATAATTTAACCGCGAGTGTGGAATTGAAACACGAGCTAGCGAATGTGAGTGGTTTAAAAATAGAATCCTTTTCACCTCACTAAAGTGAGAAAGATTCTAGATAAAAAAATCTAAAAAAGAAAAAAAACACATTAAAAAAGAATAATATTAAAAAAACATTACAAAAGAGTAAAACAAAAAGAAAAAATATTTAAAAAAAACAACTAAAAAAACAAAAAAACGCCCAAAAACAAGACAAAAAACAAAAAAAAAGGAAAAAAACAAAAAAATTTACAAAAAAAAACAAACAAAGAACATAAAAAAAACCAAAAAAAAAGAAAAAAAAACATTAAAAAAAAGGAAAAAAAACAAACAAAAAAACAAACAAAAAAACATTGAAAAAGACAAAAAAAAAACAAAAAACGAAAAAAAACAAAAACAAACAAAAAACATTAAAAAAAAATGTAGGCAGCCATAAACAAGGAACTTCATGTCTTCATTTCGTGACATTAACGCATACATTTCCGAGCATGTTTGAGAAAAGGTAATTTAAATATCGCGTTAGACCCGTGTAAAACGATAATTTAAGTCTTCTTTTTTTACATCAACATGTAATGTGTTTCTTGTAATAATTTACTGATAACAAAAGGAAACCAACTTTAACGTACATACGCCAATCGGATTAAAAGATGTATATAAATAATATACACAAAACCTGTAAGTAACTACAGCCGAAATGGAAATCTCTTCCGTTCAAAAAGTTAATAATTGTATTACAAAAGAATTAAAACAAACATTTCTGTAAAATATTTGCCTTGCGAAAATCTGGCCGTAAATAAAGACCGGAAAAACGAAGCAGAAAAATAATTAACAGTAAATGAAAAATTCTTATTTTGCACTTTCAATAACCAGACGGTAATATTACACAGCAGCGGACACTCTGGATCCATTTAAAAGTTAACATTCTCATTAAAATTCTTAATAACGTCGGGTTTTGGAGTTTCGCGAAATATTTGATTTAATCTTGTTTTTTTTTCAATATCGTCGGAGATTTAAAAACAATTCCAATGTAAAGTTCTATGACTCCTGAAAAACACATTTGGACAGGCGTTGTGGAATTTTAGTCGATTTTCAATCGAACTTGATGTAAAAAATCGTGTTAGTATAGAAGTTCTGCCTTTTGTTTTTCTTTGTTTCTAACAATCAAAACAACTAAACGATTACACGATTAACTAAGTACTTGAGTAAAGTACGCTGGGCTTAATGAAGTTCTTAAGACGAGAGACTTTGAGATGAAAAAATATGACGTCCCTGGATATAGGGATACCCTAATTTTCTTGCCTTTGTATTTCAAACCCATATATATATATATTTCTCTTTTTTATGGTTCAAACAGTCATTACAAAGAGTTACATTTTATTAAAAGCATTACATTAATGTCGACAAAAAAGTACCGAAAAAATGATAGGGATATGGAACAAAAGCCATATCCTAGGAACGTCCTCTTCTGACAAAGACAAATGGAATAGCGGCCCAGGTTTGTCTGGTGGGTATACATAATTCTATAGAGACATCCGAAAGCATCCTTATTCCAGGTTTCATATTTCCGAAAACTAATATATTAATATTATTAAAACCTTACCTAATTTCATTTATAAACAGGGTGGGCAACAACTGGAAGGTATAAATTTTATTTCTGAGGTGACTTTTTATTGGAGGCAAAACTCATGATTCTTTTAATGCAAATACATAGCTACACAAAATAATTATTAACTACAGTAGAGTAGTATTAACTACACAAGAGTACGAGTGCCACAGCAAAGAGTCATCCGTCATGCCTGTTCGCGATTCACAATCTGTGTTGTAATAACCATTCTTCTCCAGCCAGAAATTGATATCATTTTTATACCAGCATGAAAGCAAACAAGCACACAGTCTGACTGGTAAGCAAAAATCTGAGACATCATCCTATGGCCACTTAAAGAAAGAAAGAAAAAGAAAGAAAGAAGACATTTATTTACTACACAAAAGACACACAGAGACAAAGGGAGTAGGCATACATTACAATTTAACACATATTGTGTGTGTCTTCGCGGCAGTGAATAGGTCGCTGTCTCAGCATTATGCCGAGGTGTCAGACAGACACCTACAGCGCTGATTTTCAGACAGCACCGTACGTGACCCACGGAACGCAACACAACATAATACCATTAATAAACACATAATTATCGTATACACATAATATACAGTGTGTGTCTACAACCCGGGCTTTAATTAAGACTGATGATAATATGCTTCGTTAACAATCGTTTGCACGTATTAGTAAATCATAACTATGCAAATTAACTGCACAACTAAATTTCCAAAATCCGAACCTTCAATGTACTAGGTGGACGTACTAAACAAAGTATGAAGAGCTGTCATTTACACTAACTTGTCAATTTACTTCGCTGTACATTGCTGGCAATTAAAATTTGTTAGAAAATTAACAAAGTCTGAAATTTAGTTCATAAATTAAATTAATATCATGATTACATTATAAATATACGCTATTTTAACCTCCTTTAAAAAAAGGCCCGGGTCGTAGACACACACTGTATAATAAATAATTAATGTAATAAACAAACATCGGGGTTTTCGGAGCGGGAACGTTTGACATTAGCCAAAGAGTAGGTATTTACTTAAAAACAGATCGTACCCTAGTAGGTTTCTACCGAATGAATAATTGATTGAAAAATAAATAAAGATTAATCATACATATAGGTACATATTTTATATTGGTCATTCATTATCAACCTCTTCAGTTAAGTCTATTCATTTATAAGAAAATGCTTCATAGATATCGAGCGTCAAGATTGACATTGTATTAGACACCTATTGTCAACCGTTACCCTTGCTTGTCTAGTAGATAAACTTATATGCAATTGTATTTTAAAAAACTGTAAATAATCAGTCAACACAAATATGCCCCCGAGAAAAAAAACTCGTTACGAGTTTATGCGTTCGTGGATAGAAAATAATCCAGAGATAGAGGTTCGAGATTCTTTATTATTTTGCACCAAGTGCAATGTGAGCTTCGCTCAAACGAAATCTAGTGTAACGCGACATGTCGCATCTAATAAACATACAGGTATGAAATATGATTTCAATAGTGAGCTCTTGAAATTTGTTGTGGGCTGTAATATACCATGGACGCAGGTAAACAATCCGATATTTAAAGATTTTATCGAAAATTGTGTTACCGGTAAATTTGGAAAAACTGCAAAAGTTCCTTCGGAATGTCAACTGCGACGAGAATATTTAAATAAAGCTTACGATGAAAAAATGAATAAAATACGGAGCGAGCTAAATAATGAATATATATATGTGAGTGTTGACGAAACCACGGATGATTATGGTCGTCAAATAGCTAACGTAATAGTGGGAGCATTACGTGATGATCACATTGGCACTCAACACTTGATATCCAGTAAACGGTTAGACAGCACGAACAATGTATCAATATCCAATACGGTCACAAGTGCTCTTGATGAATTATGGGGTGCTAACCATAATAATCACAATAAAGTACTTTTACTTTTAACTGACGGTGTGGGCTACATGCTAAAGGCTGGAAGAAATTTAAAATGTATTTTTCCCAATCTTTTGCACGTCACTTGTTTGGCT
Organism: Epinotia brunnichana; assembly: GCA_963854355.1. Classification (NCBI taxonomy): domain Eukaryota; kingdom Metazoa; phylum Arthropoda; class Insecta; order Lepidoptera; family Tortricidae; genus Epinotia; species Epinotia brunnichana. Next base: position 56,257,494 of record OY977936.1, read on the forward strand.
CATGGTTTAAATAGAGTGGCTGAACTAGTAAGAAAACTTTATCCAGATGTGAATGATTTAATCGCAAATGTTAAGAAGACATTTTTGAAATCTCCTAAAAGAATACAAAAGTTTAAAGAAATGCTCCCCGGAGTGCCTTTACCACCTCGACCAACAATTATTCGGTGGGGAACCTGGATAGAAGCTGCAACGTATTACAGCAAACATTACGATGAAGTGAAACGTTTTCTAAATACATTCAGTCCCACCGAAGCCCAGAGTATTAGAAAGGCAAAAATAACGTTTGGAAATGCAAATATAAAAAGCGACTTAAATTTCATAGCAAATCATTTGATGACTATCCCAAATGCTATTAAAAACTACAGGATGCGAAGCTGTCCATCAGCGATGGTTTAAAAATAGTTCATGAAACCTATAGAGATGTTTCCAAATTAAACATGAGCGTAAAAGGAAAACAGATTTATGATAAACTGAAGTTGGTGTTAATGAAGAATTCTGGCTATAGCACACTAAAAATTATAAATGAGTTGGTACAAGGCAAAGAAATAGAACTTCAATCTCAAACTTCTCGTGCATCAATTGATTCCTACAAAAAATTTAAATATGCACCTATTACAACTGTCGACGTGGAAAGATCATTTAGCTCCTTGAAATGGATATTTACAGCAAGACGCCGTAGATTAACTGTCCCAAATATAGAAAAAAATATTAATAGTTTATTCTGAAAATCGTGTCAACTATTCAATTTACAGCAGGTAATTAATTAATAGTTATTTGTTATACAAGGGTGCAAAGTTGTATTTTAACCGCGAGTGTGGAATTGAAACACGAGCTAGCGAATGGATTATAGGGTTGAACCACGAGCTAGCGAATGGATTCTATGGTTGAACCACGAGCGAAGCGAGTGGTTCAAAAATAGAATCCTGAGCGAAGCGAGTGGTTCAAAAATATAATCCTGAGCGTAGCGAGTGTTGCAACACACGAGACGTCAAAATAACTTGCACCCGTGTGTAACACAAATCTTTTCACCTCACTAAAGCGAGGAAAAAAAACAAAAAAGTAAAGTTACGAAAATATTTAAAAAAATATATTAAAAAGGGGGAAAAAAACATTAAAAATGAGAAAAAATAAATTAAAAACATGAAAAAAGAAACAAAATATTACAAAATTAAAAAACACATTTAATAAAGAGGAAAAGAGAAAAAACATTGAGAAACAAAAAAAATAACATTAAAATAAAGAAAAACTTTAAAAAAAGGCAAAAATAATTTCAAAAAACATTAAAAAAGAAAAAAGTTACAAAAAACATTATATTAAGAGAAAAAACGTAAAAAAGACAAAAAAAGACAAAAAAACAAAAAAAACCATGTAAAAAGAGTGGAAAAAAAATTTAAAATAATGGAAAAAGAAAAAAACCTTGAAAAACACATATAAATCAATAAAAAATAAAAAAAAACATTAAAATATGGCAAAAACATCAAAAAAATATAAGAGAATTTCAAAAAACCTTGAAATAATAAAAAATAAACATTTAAAAAAAGGAAAAAACATATAAAAAGAGAAAAAAGACCAAAAAAACAAAAAAATTAAAAAAACATTCAAAAAGAAACAAAACATCTATAAAAAGGAGAAAAAAGCAAAAATCATTGAAAAAAGAAATATAAAGCAATAAAATAGAGACAAAAACATAAAAAAATAAAAAAAGTTACAAAAAACATTAAAATAAGAGAAAAAACTTAAAAAAAAGATAAAAAAAGATAAAAAACTTTAAAAAAAACATTTAAAAAGAGAAAAAAGTGGAAAAACCACAAATTAAATCAAAACTTAAAACAAACACATTTAAATCAATAAAATATAAAAAAAACATTAAAATGTAGACGAAAACATCAAAAAAAAAAATAGAATTTCAAAAAACCTTAAATAAAGAAGAAAATAATTAAAAAAAAGGAAAAAAACGCATAAAAAGACCAAAAAAACATTAAAAAGAGAAAAAAAATACAGAAAAACATTCAAAAAGAAACAAAACATTTAAAAAGAGAAATAACATTTTTAAAAAAGAAGAAAAAGAAAAAATATTAATAAAACAAAAAAACATTTAAAAAAGAAAAAAAGAATTAAAAACATTTAAAAAAAGAATAAAACATTCAAAAAAAGGTAAGGTAAAAATAAATCTGATGGGCGAAAAATGTCCTGTCTGGACTGGCCTTTACATGTTATTATGTTTAAGAAAGTAACTAATAACACGTTCGGATTTCAAATATTCTTTGCACTCTTGTGGATAAAATGCAGTTTTGCTATCTGTTTTTAAAGAATAAAAATGGGCTTTCCGAGCTAGTGAGGTGAAAAGTTATTTTTATTGTTACCTTATAAGTTATAAGACTTTTACGGAAATTAAAATAAAACTTTGTCACAGATTGTATACAACTCACAGAGAGGTAGTTATTCATTAGGCATAATAAGATATTTTCTTAGACTAACATATCTGTTTATCTCTACTCTTTCTCAAATCATTCCCGCTCCGAAAACCCCGACGTCTGGTAATAAATTTGTAAAATGACTTAACTTGGTGACTTTATTTTAAACTTTATAGTACAAATAAAATAAGTACAAATGGCGGACTAAATGGCACAATGCATTCGGTACCAGTCAACTTTAGAGCCAAACAGAAAGTTGCTAAAGTAAGTGCAGTGAGAAAAAAAATAAGAGAACAGTAATTTTGTGTACGTGGCGAATAAATACTACCCGCAATAAGATGCTCCGACATTCCACTGCTGTGCGGGCTTCTTTCCCGACGAAGGCAGAGCCAAAAGCAAGGGATATGTTTTAGCAATCTATGTTTGTATTTGTGTATGTTCCACTGTAGCGCCTAAAATACTGAACCGATTTTGATGAATGGGGTGTAAATTTTTTCGAAATTATGCTCTGAGTGCTACCTTCTGTATGAAAAATAAAAACATGGTGGCTGTCAAATACAAATAAGTGACTGACGTTGAAAAAAATATTTTGCTATCATTGCGTGTTTGGGTATCAAATGAAAGAGGAGAATATTTCGAGTTCAAATTTATAAAATTATTATTCATGGTTACTCTTCCGTAGTCGGGATATAGTTTTTAGGGTTCCGTACTCAAAGAGTAAAACGGGACCCTATTACTTAGACTCCGCTGTCCGTCCGTCTGTCTGTCACCAGGCTGTATCTCACTGATACCGTGATAGTTCCAGCTGAAATTTTCACTGAATAAATGTGTATTTTCACAGATGATGTATTTGTGTTGCCGCTATAACAACAAAGACTAAAAACACAGAATGAAATGGTTTTTTATAGATAATGGTACGGAACCCTTCGTGCGCGAGTCCGACTCGCACTTGGCCGGTTTTTTGAAATTTTATGCTTGTTCATCGCTACCTCCTCGAGATTCGTAAATACTATGCCAAATTAAAGGTCAGTGTACGAACTGTTTCGCCTGAGGCGAATTTTGGAAGCGTTGTGAATACAGCTGTACTATGTCATCCATCAGTTGATTACTGTTTGGTAATGATGAGCGATGCGAATGGCTGCTATTTGGAAGTTCAGGTAGTTTTGTTTGTCCATGTTTGCTTTATAGTGTGTGTTGTTACGGGATTCCGTGAAAAAAATACTTCACTTTCAGTTACCAGCTCCATCTTTTAGTATGTTGGCATGTCTCCCAGATCCCAAAACTGCCGGGAGACAGTCTCTGAGGAGTCAGTCTCCCCAGTAATGACGACATACATGACCAATATAACTATACTGCTGAAGTAGATACAACGTTTTTCTGTTCTTTTACTAACTGCTCGATAACTTTTTTAAAAGCCCGCGGAATTTTATTAAGTTTTCTCTATCAACTGACTTTGCAGCAAAGTTTCCAATTTAATCGATTGCAACTTCATCAGCAGCGTTAGTTCGGTCGAGCATTTTTAGTGCAGTTTCATATTTATAAAAACATTTTTAGCTTCTTATATTTTGTTACAATTTCTAAGTGAGTGAGTGAGTTTCTTGTCGCATAAGGAAAAAATTCCAATCAGAGGGGGAGTCACGTAACATTTCAAACGAGCGTTATGACAATTCAACTATCATTTTCGCATATAAAAATGTACATTTAGATCTAGTTGACAAAAGTACAAAGCGTTACGTAGTCGACCAGCAGGTAAATAATGTTTTTTTTTATATATAACATGCTGAAAAGGTTGTTTGTTGTTGTTGTTGGGCCATGGCCCAGCCATTTAAATAGGCTTACTAAAATTTCTATTATGCTTTATTCCGAGTTTGAATTCTAATCTAGAAGGCAACCAGAAGATTACATAAAGAAGAAATTAAAAAAAACGTTAAATGTCGCCCTTATGGCTTTGGCCTTAGAGCCACAAAATTCTACCACATTCCGCAGTATATCATATAAATGATATAAATTCAGGTAAAATTCCTAATAAACGACCACTGAGCTACTACAGTACATGTGGGCAAATACTTAATTCCTTTATACTTTTCTGAGGTTATAAAGCAGATATTCACTGAAAATCAGCGTCGGGGTTTTCCATGCTCCCACACATGCTGAGTGGACTCCTTTTTGAGACCACCCTCAATATCCTTCTTTTTATTTTTTCCTAGATTTAAGCGTTTGTATTAAATGTTGTGGTTGTGTTTATCAATTAAATCATTCATTCATTCATTCCAAGATTTAAACGGTTTTTCAGATCATAATAAACAGAAACGAGTAATGATCAAATCTTGTCCTGAATTATGGGGCCTGTAACCAAAGCAAAAAATTAAAATATACATCCCTTAACTAATCAGTAATTACGTCCAATTGGTATTAATGAATTAAAATGAAAATTGTTTTTTGTTATTTCCTAACAAAGTTAATCGAGCAAGTAATGTACAACAAACATTGTATCCTGTCGAAATACTTGACAGTGACGTTTACGATCGTTTTCAATAATATTATTAAACTTTATAGGTTAAAACTGAGACCTTATAAACCCATCAATTTTGTTTAAACGTTGCAATTGAACTTAATTGCATAATTACTTTTTCAACACGAGGTAACAATTTTCGCATCAAGTAGGTTTAAGGTGCAGGGACGAAAGGACAAATTTAGATAATAAAATTATAATTTCAACGCAACTCACCTTTTTATTAACGAAATTACAACCAAAAATTGGACTAAATAAAATCACTCGTAATAATTAGGTATTCCAATCTTACTGGGTAAGCACTTCATGCACAAGGTTTGTTCAGGATGCTTTTTTTTCTCAACCACAACCTCGGTGGTAAAGCTTGTACTCCAATTAATTGCGTTCTGATACGGCATGTAAGAAAAAATTGGAGAGTTTCACCGTTTTCAATGAATTTGAACACACCACCACAAACAGAACCATACTTGGTGCTCGCACTGTCGTTGCACTGTGATGAAAGTAACGCGGCTATGAAATACTTAATTAGCCGGAGGATAATCGTTTGCAGTATTTAACATAAAGCTCGATTTGTTTTCACTCTTTCATGATAGAGTTATTACGTACCTAAATTGTTTTTTTTGCTTAATTTTGATGTATTTTATCATCTTGACGTAGATTGTCAATAAGTAAGAAAATAAACAACCAACAACAAAAAGTTATCATTTGTAATTGTGTGAATGTCTATGAAGGTTTATTATTAGCGTAGAGAGAGAGAGAGAAAGATCACTCTTTTCTAACTCTGCGACTTCCCCTTGTTGCCCGTACCGTAAACCTCATATAATATGATAGGATACGCACTAGGCGGATACGTGTGTTTGCATAGTTTGCTTTTTCGTGCAAAATAGACGACACATAGTCGTTTTGGCCGAATAAAGCAAATACGCGAACACCCAACGCATTACAATAAAACCTCAATCTACCATCTAAAAGCTGTCGGCCTAGTCTGGCTTGACTCTGGCCGAATCGTCATTGAACTGTCAAATATCTTTTACCAGTACATAACCAGCCCATGACGAAGGTTTTGTACAAGGAAAAAAAATCTCTTTACAAAACCCGGTTTTGGAATAGGAATTATTTGTCCTCTTCCAGTGCTGGTTTTGTAACTTGGTTATGTACGGGGAACAAGGGGCGACTTCATGCGGCCGGGCCCGGCCGGAATCCCCTCAACTGAACTGTCATAATCAGTGATCGTACTTTTTCCAGCAGTTTTGGTGCACCCTAGCAGGGTTGTCAGTACCCAATATTAAATTGTTTGAACCAAGAATCAAATTAAATCAAAAATAAAATATAATAAACAATTCGGAAATACAAAAAATATTCTCAGAACATTTAAAGCCTAGCCCAATAATTTAGTTGTAAGTACATACAAATACTGTACAACGCTCAATACGGTAATTCATTCTCTCTATCATGATTCATGCCCACTTGTGTCTCAAGTATTTACAGCCACTTGAACTGAAAGGCGTAGTGATTAATAAGCAAAGATAATGTTATCATGTTTATTAGATATTTGTAGGATTACCAACACTACAAAATAAACTAAATTATTCAGTTGCTTGACAGAACGTGATGAATACGTATCTAATGTAGCAAATTTTCTATGTGCTGACCGTTTGCTGTTCTGCATGCTTCATAACGTAAGAGTGTATTACGGTGCACTCTGTCAAGATCCACTTCTCGAACTTTTTCGAACGCCTCAACAATTCTTCTCCTCAGCATCTCGACCGTGTCGACCTCTGCCGAATACACGTAATCTTTAATAGCTCCCCAAAGAAAAAAATCCAAACAAGTAAGGTCGGGAGATCTTGCCGGCCATCTTCGGGGACCAAACCGACCAATCCATCTATCACCAAATATTTGATTGAGCCTTAGCCGGACTGGCAACACAGAATGTGCAGGTGCACCATCGAGTTGAAACCACGTTTCATTTTGAATGTCCTCCGGTAAATTATTATAGTAATCTGTGACGGTCCCGTTGATTAATTGCATAAAACGTCCCGTATTTAATGTTCCGTCAATGAAAACTGGACCAATGATTGTGCGTCCGTGAATAGCAGCCCAAACGTTTAGGGAAAAGCGATACTGATGACCCGTTTGTCTCATAAGAAAAGGGTTGTAGCTGCTCCAGTAATGTGTATTTTTGGGGTTCCATTTTCCATTATTTGTAAAAGTAGATTCATCCGTCCATATGACATTACGCACGAAGTTCAAGTTTACGTGTCTTAAAAACCAGTCACAATATGCAAGTCGCACTGGGTAGTCTCGTGGTAACATGGCTTGGATTTTAAGAAATTTATAAGGGTGATGATTTCTCATTTTTAGAACTTTTTGTACTGTTCGATGATTCACCCCAAAAATAAGGCCAGCTTTTCGAGTGCTGGTCGTAGGTCGTTGTCGAAAATGACGTATTATTCTTTGTTCTAATGCCAATCTTACATTAAATGCCGCACCTGGGCCCTGTGCCGGCTGCACTGCTCCATTCACAGGCTGGTTGTCGCGTACTCGCTGCACGGCGTTGGTGATGACTCGGCCGTTGGCGGGTTGCCTTCGATCGGGAAAACGTTCACCGTACAACCTTAGAGCTCGGTGTGCGTTGCCTCCAGTTTCACCGTAAAACAGAATCATGTCACACAACTCAAGTGAATCGTAAAGTATTCTTGGCATTTTGAATTGCTGATAATATCTGTTTTGCAAACTTGACATTGTCAACGTACCATAAAGTTACAAACATTTTTAAATGATAAAACCAATCCAATCCTTTAAGGAGATTCGCAATAATAATTAATTACACATCTAGTATTTCAAAAATAATGTTTATGGTCAACGAAACATTATGTACTATGTGTAGATCCAAATAAGGACTAATTTGGTTTATTTCCTAGATTAATTTAAAAATAATGTTCATTACTTACACCTCAGCATAATAATACTTACACACACATGTTAGAATCTGTCAAAACGCCCGGTACCACGATATCCTACGACCGCTAAGCGACAGTGTCGCAATGTGAAAATTCATTGACGGTTAATCTTAATTTTAAATGACTATATCTCCTAATTTAAGAATTTTGAAACATTAGGACCACTTTACAATAACTGTACATACTTTAAGGAATCTCTGTTTTAATTTTTTGCTTTAGTTACAGGCCCCACCCTGTATATATTATGTGTCCATGTAGTCCCACTGCAAACTGCTGAGCAACGGGTCAAAAACATGATCAGGATAAAAAAATACTGACAGACGGACAGATTAACAGACAGCAGGTTACGCGCTTACTACTACTTTTATAGAAAATTTAGACGGTAAAAAATAAAGCCCCTTCTGTATACATAATCTCATCATTATATTCCTCTTCCTATCAGACCCCTTTCTGCGACCAGCACGTAACGCATTGTACGCGCGTCTGACAGTAAAATCACAATCTAACTGTCATTTTTCCATATAAAATTGACATTTAGACCTTACAGACGCGCGTAAGAAAAGTTACGTGATCGACCCACAGCACTTACACTCTTTAACGGTATTTAAACACGACCCCAGCTCTAGCGCCAACTCGTCCACTTAAATTATAAAACACTGATCAAAATTTATGTAAAGTTGTTGGAGAAAAGTATTCATTACGAACTCTTGGGAGATGTTTCGGAAAGCACGGTGGGATTTTAATGAGCTCAATTTAGATATTCAGACCTTTACAGGCTCAAGAATATTGCATCTCTGAGTTTACTTTTTAGTAGCGCATCAGAATGCGAAAACTCGACGGCGAGTCTTAATTTTTAACATCATATTTCGGATTCAAAAACGTTTCAACATAGGCTAAAGGCATTTAGACTTCACGCATACATATATGAATGAATACTATGTATACAACGTGGATGGTGGACTAAAATCTGTTTATATGCACACAATTATATAACAAAATACACACATCTAAGAAAACAATAAAGAAAAATGCCTTAATCTTTAAGATCCCAATGACAATAAATATACAGTGCGCTACCGGCAAGTGGGCCAACATACACTCAAGAGCAAAAGTTTCGGGTCGATGAAATACCGTCATATTTCCTAAAATAGTCCAAATGTTGTACATTTTTTTAATGCTTTCATAATCTTTATTAAATTTTACATCTAAACTGCAGAAATAACAGTAAAAAAGAAACACGTTACCAGGTTTAAATCGGACTCGAAAAACCCATGAAAAAAACAACGTTAACGGAGCGAGATATCGCAAAAATCGTCATTTTTGGATGTTGATATCTTTATGATAGGATCCCGGAAATTGCTAATACATTTGGGTATTACAAAGACTAGTATGTTATATAACTAAGACTAGTGAAAAATATTTAAAAAAAACCTATTGCGGTTATTTAATTTAGGGTAACCCGAAACTTTTGCTCTTGAGTGTATTATTATCACTTTTAATAAATGGCCGCGTGCCGTTAACACTCTGTATTATGCCAGATATAATGTTAATGTAATATCACGCAATTCGCTTTAATCCTAAAACAAACACTTAATACAACGGCTATTTGGAAAAAAATACAAAATTTAAAAAAGTGTTCATCCGTAATTCGTATTTAAAATACATGCTTACATCCATACAAGGATAAGCGGGACCCACCCACACAATCCGCTTAAGTCCATAAAAGGTCTCTTTAAAAATGTACGCATTTTAAAGCCCTAAATCCATTACAGATTGTAATTTTGCGATATGAATTTCAAAAGGCATGAGACTCTTAAAATATGATTAAGTATGTATAAGTACCTAATATAACCGTTTTGGAAAATAATTGATGGTATATTAGGTACGGTCGGGGAAAATTAAGGTTTGGCACATGTCAACTCTATTTGAATGACGTTAAGGTCCAAAAGTGCTAATCATTCAATTTCCTCGACCGCACATTTAGCGATGCAAAACTAAAACATGGTGTTTTAAAAGAAAATTCCGTCATGCTGCTTCTCTTTTGTGGTACGCTACAGCTATTTTAAGCCTCAACTAAACCCTTAAGCATGTCATACTAATGTGCAATAAGCAAAACATAATGAACAAGCATGCTTATTACGAAACGAGTATTCACATACCAGCAAAGCATTTACGTGAAGCCACGAAACAGCATCAAGTCCTTAAATGCCGCGCCATTTTGAGCACAACGACACAGCGTGTAGATTGAAATACGGATATTGTGAATTTTCAGTTATGTTGTTCGGTTTAGACAGCGCACTTGAACTAATGAGGACAAAGCCGCCGACAGCGAAGAGTGTATTGTAAAACGCGGGGAAGACGAAATGATCTCATTTTCCATTCCATTCGCTGCGCACAAGCCACACAGACATTCGTGTTGCTTTGCCAAGATGCGGTGGCTTCGGCTATACGATGCGGCGTTGTGTGTGACGTTAATTATTATTTTCTACTCCTGAACCGTTATCTGTCATTTATATAGGCTGTAGCTCAAATACAATGACACCACTAATAAGTCGTCGAAAAACTCTATGCTCTATGGCCCAAAAACGCACTGTTTAGCGTACTTTTTTGGTTCATACATTTTTCATAAAAGCACTGTTTAACTTTTTTTTAAATCGGCCGCTATATTGCAGTGGTGCCAACTTCATAAACAAATATTTCAAAATAAAAGTATTTATTTACGATTAAATATTTGTATATTATAAATTATTTACTACAATAATAATAAATCATTATCTATTGTGTGTTAAATTACATGTTTTATAAATTCTTGGTATTATTTATGAAAATAAACAGTTCGAATTCGGTCCGGGTCCGGATTCTGTTTGGTTCGGATGGCAAGTGCAAACAAATTAAAAACAAAACAAACCATAAGCAAGAGGTGTCACATTTCCAATTTCTTACCAAAATACAGTTCAAAATGAAAGGACGAAAGATGATAAACTATTAGTCCTAAACTATTAAGATTTTATTCGTGTTTGTGAAGACAAAAGTGTACGTTGATGGTCGAAGAAATTAATAACTCCACCTACTGAAGTAATTGCACGAGTAGGTAGCAAAAGTACGAATAGAAAACTTGCCGCCTGAAAAGTTTAACTATTCTGTAGTCTGCTATTTATTTTAAATTTGTCGTAGAAAAAGTATTGTATGCAACTGTGTATAACTGGTCTAAAAACGCTCGTGGCGTCTTTAATTTTATTGCGATGCTCGCCAAGGCTCGCATCGCAACCCACGCCACTCGCGTTTTAAGACCCTTCTTATAGAACAGTTGCATAAAATACTATAATGCAAAAGTTTGGATGTGTGTAAATTTATAACGCATAAACGGCTGACCAGATTAATACGAACTTTGAAATACAAATAATCTATACCCTGAATTAGAGCGGAAATACTTTTTATCACAAAATTATTCCTCAAAGGGAGGAACTCGGTTCATACGGGAGATTACGCGGAAAAAGTTATTCATAAAATTCATATTACAATGCAGTAAAGTTTTGACTTGAAAGAAGTAGTCATGCATCTGCAACTACTTAAACGACTTAATTGTTTTATTAATGTAGAGAAGTCCAAGCAGGATCCCCATACGCTATGAATTATTTACCTCTAAAATAAAGGAGCTTTTTGTCGGACGCCGTTGGAACTGGATCAACTAATGTAAATGATCATCTACAGACTTTGGTTTTTAATAACCTCTATCCGCTGTAACACCTATTAAAAGGGATTCTTCTTTGCAATGCAATTGATACCATACTAAATTAGAACACAGTTTCCTACATTTGTATATTTCTTTCGATTTGAAAACAAAACAGTTGATGCAAATTTCATTGCCAATTTTGCTTGACTCGTGGTCGGCTAAAGGCTAAAGCTTGAATTGGAACTCAGCAGCTACATTTGTGTCCTCAAATCAGGCCTTACAGTCTCTGATCTGACAAATTTATTTTATTTATTTAATTTGTTTATTTCGAACCACATATAGTTCATATACAATCATTAAAATAAAGTACACATTAAAAATAAAATAAGACATTAAAATAAGACAATACAATTATTAGCTACAACATGTAAGGAGTTCCAGTGCTCCACCATCGGGCATTCCAGCCTATCAACAATGGTGTTCAGGAGGCTGTTGTCGCTGCCTCGCACACGGCGCATCAGAGAGGCAACTCGTTTTCGAATTATAGCATGAAAACTATCAACTCTAGCCTCTGCAAACATTCCTGATGCGCTGCAAAAGCGAGGCAGCCCCAACAACATCCTGAAACCATTATTGTACTGGACGCGTAAGGCATTGAGAGCTCTCTGCGTGCACTTGGTCCACAAGCTACACGTGTAGAAAGTCTGACAAAATGCCTTAAAAAGGGTTATTTTGACATCCCTCGTACAACGTGCGAACCTGCGGACCAACATGTTGCTCCTCACTGCCAATGCCCTACGCTCCCGCTCCACATCGAGATCATCTGAGAGGTCCTCGGTGACCCAGTGCCGCAGATACTTGAACTTTGTGACTTTAGTCAACTCCGTTCCTCCAAGTTTAAGCGGTGGCACAGATTTCGGTTTTTTGTTTCCTGCCTTGAATACAAGTAGCTCGCTTTTCTTAGAGTTATATCTGAGACCGTGGGCCTCCACGTACCTCTCACAAATGCCAATCAAAATCTCGAGAGCCCCAATAGATGGGGCCAGCAGCGCCATATCGTCAGCGTAGCTAACGTTGTTCATAATTTGGCCACCAACTGAGCACCCAACCCTGGCACTGCTGAGCTCATCGATCAAGTTATTTATGTACAGGTTGAAAAGCCGTGGAGACGTCAACCCCCCTTGTCTCACACCGCATTCCAACCTGTACTCCTCCGAGTAAGCGCCTGCCCATCTCACACTGTTCATTTGGTTATGGTACCAATATCTTAAAATAAAAACCAGCTCTTTGGGTGTAGCTGTCTCCCTCAAGAGCTTTTCCCACAGTAAATTGTACGACACAAGATCGAAAGCTTTCGATAGGTCCAAAAAGCAGGTGTATACCGGAGTGTTACGCGAAGTATAGTAATGAACCGTATGCTTGAGTCGTAAAATCGCTGTTTCGGTAGAAAGCCCTGGCCTGTAACCGAACTGCGCCTCATTGAGCAATATATGATGAGAAAGATTACGATCAAGCAGACGGTGCAAAACCTTCGCCACCACGGTTGCCAATGATATGGGACGGTAATTATTTTTATCAGCATTATCTCCGGTCCTGTTTTTCGGTATTGGTACAACGATGGTTTTCATAAGCTCTTGAGGAAGATAAGTGTGACCAATGCAAAGGTTGAAAAACATCGCCAACACTCTAGGCAGGTGGATTCCAGCAAACCGTAAGTGCTCAACACTGAGGCTGTCGTGGCCAGGTGACTTTCCTTTGGTCATATCTGCTATCGCTGCAGCAATCTGCTTGGCGGTATAACGTTCGTACACACCCCCCACAACAGCCCCAGCGCTGGAAGACGCTGGCACCGTTCCTAGTGGAGATTCAATCTTAAAATGCTCCTTAAAGAGCTCGGCAATATGCTTTGGCTCACACTGTCCTTCAACACTAGCGGGCATACACGACCCAGCCTCCAGCCTTTTGGTGTGTTTCCAGAAACCCTTAAAGTCTTTAGTCGTATGTCGAGACGCCAAAATATCCATTTTTATTTGCTCTTCGTGGTCCTGGCACCACTTCAACTTAGACTTAAAGAGTTTTCTAGATTTGACCATTGAATTATATACATGACCTTCACGAGGTCTCCCGTATAATACCCATAACTGAAAGCTAAGTCGCGCCTGCCCATGAGCTTCCTTTACATGCCTATTCCATCCTATTATTTGTTTCCGTGCATGACGACATTTCCTAGCATCATAGCTGATTTCGGCTGACCGCCTTAATGCTTTAATAATAGAATAGTATAGTCTGTCAATAACTAACCTGTGCTCAATGTTGTCACACATAATATCTGCACATTGCGAACACTCCGATGGAAAATCAATGACCCTGAGGTTATCTTGACATTCCTGGCTATACACACAAGTCTGTAAAGCATCTCTTTCGCCCCATCGTACTTTGTTAATTATTTTATCTTGACATACAACTTTAGGAATAATACATCCCAGATTACATTGAATCTCCAACGGAAAGTGATCTGACCAAAATACATCATGACATACCTTTACATCCATAATACAATGCGAAGCTGCCTCTGTCAAATGTTACTCGTAGCAAATGCATTGACTAACAACGTTTAAAGGCAAGTCAAAGGCTTCTAAAACTACATTGACCTCTTCGTATACCCGTGTAAATGGCTATGTTGACCCAATGGCCACTCATATTCAATGTGCTCGCAAATACTGAAGACCTACGGACTTGCTTGACGATTGGTAGCTCTAAATGGTAATGAATGACTAGTGACGCTATCGACGAAACTGGTATTCGTGTGCTAGAAATCTGGTAAAAAGTTATTACGCACGGCAGTGCCCCCGCCAAGACGAGCCAATTTAAATTGACCGTGAGTATTTGGATTTTTTGGACTGAATTTGATTTTCGTTGAGTATATAAACAGAGGGATCAAAACGTAACTTTTCGAACGAGCGCTACGACAACTCACCTCGCATAGTTCCATGGAAGAAAACCATTAAGATCTACCTAAGGTACGTATGCAAATCGACCAGGGTCGTAATGATGTCATGCATGATGTAATTTTTCATAAGACCTCTAATAAAATAAACCTAGATAATGACGATTATTGCGGAGAAATAAATTATTGAATGTGCTTACTGATCTTTATCTCAATCATTGCAGCAGCTTAAAGTAAAAACTAAAAGACAGGCGAACAGAGTTACTTTCAAACACAAAATATCAGTAGAATTTTTTACGGATTAACCTCTAGAGAATATTAACATCGCTTCACCCTCTAACTCGAGTCGTGTCGTAAATCCATTTGCATAGAACACTTTATCCAGTCGCGAAGGAATACCGAAACGGGCTGATTTAAATAATCAACGTAAACACGGTCGTGTCACGCGACTCATTCAAGGATCACCCGCGCGGAGTCCGGGAAGAATGTCGGCCGGTGCTACAACATTATGAAATTTAAAGATATATTCCAGACACAAGTTTTTTGTATATACTACGTCAGTGGCAAGCAACCGTACTACCCACTTGATGTTAAGCGGTCACTGTACGATCCAAGCATCGCACATTTCACGTGTCAGCGTTAAATATAATGAAGTTGTATTAATTACTGTATCGGCGATTACGCCACTTATGAATCAGTCTACGTTTATACGTGCTCCTAGCTAGTACCTATACATTTACCTTGGTTATGAATAAAATCATTCAACTAGATCAGTGTTTCCATCAAGTCTACAATCAACTATCAAGAATCAAATCATCTCAGTTGTACAACCCGTACATCTTATGGTCCTTCGAACCGGATCAGGTACTTGGTGTTTTTGTACTTATATTGTGATAGTGAATCGGTTTGCTGGCTTCCCACAAGCGGGTTCCACCAGTAAATTGAGAAGGCACATATATCGCATATAGAGTGCAGGAGCACTGTTTACCTGTCAGCAAGCAAGCGACTATCAAGTAAATGTGAGAGTTACGAGTAACAAGTACTCGAACCGGATCCTCAGTGACAGAGTAACATGAATTTTCGTCCAAACGGCCTCCCACAAGCGGGTCTCACCGTGCGGAGTGAAAAAGCGCAGTAAGTCACACCGAATCCAAACACATACTTATCAGAAGAGGACATCATCAGTTCCACATTAAGATATCAAGAGACGTCTACTAAATCAATTCAGGGGAAGCTTCCTGGCACTTGGAGCTCCTCATTGTCATCAGCTGCAGCGACAACTATCATCAGTTATAAATCAATAAACCAAGGGTAATTTTATCAACATCAAACATCAATATCAGTGGCCACAGCTCTATCAATCAATTTCATCAATAAATAAATTAAGATATCTACCGCCATCAATAACTCAAGGTGAGTTTAAACAAGGAGATAGAGTTGATTATCAATGATCAAAACCAGCTTATGTCAAACATGAACAGGCTGTATGAGAATTACAAAAAAGATGGGCAAAATCGTCGAACTGTGTCTAATATAACTAATAAGCTGAGAGGCCTCGACGGATTCTGGCATGAATTTCAAATCAATCATGAAAGGTTACTGGCATACAAAAATGAGGATTACACTTGTTTTGCCGAAGAAAGCTATGAAAAAACCAAAGCCTTTTACGAATCATCTCGGTCCGTCTTGGAGACTCATTTGGAGATAGCGAAGCGGGGTCCTTTATCTCCCAGGTCAGCATCACCGAAGCCAGCCGAACGTTTGACCATCCCTACAACATCAGATGGAGCGCCCAACTGGGCGTCGGACGCGACCGAAGACTTTAAACTTCAACAACCTGAAACTCCAACTCATAGTAAAATAGAGGTCAGTAAACCAAGCCTTTCGACTCATCAAGAAAACGAAAGTGCCCCTAAATCCGAATCTCAAGACAATCAGGAAAAGATCAACATCCCGCGGGCTCCTATTAATCCCGGGTTCGCAATTCCACCGATCTTCGATACCATAAATAAATCCAGCGTGGATACAAACAAATTATCAGAAAAAATGAGAAAACAACAAAGCAACTTCAAGGCGTTTGCACGCACTATATACTACATCGATCTTCCCGTCGTCAATGAGAAATGGGAGTTGGAAGATTTACTCAAGTCGGTTCAATCTCGCTGGAAAACTATCGACGCTCTTCACTGGGACATCGACAGTGAACTCCTTGAAGACAATGAAGTTTATAATCAAACTTTCTACAAATATGAGAAGAAGTTCCAGGATACTAAAAGGTCAATCAATACCAAAATATGGTCTATGACTCATCGGGAGAAATCAACCCCGGTCATGGATATACCACCGTTTTGTGGAAACTATCAACAATGGACTTCTTTTAAAGATTTATTTAATGAAGCCATACATTATAACCATTCGATGTCGAAAGCTCAGAAGATGCAATTTTTGAAGAACAAGGTCAGAGGAGAAGCAGAAAAACTCATTCAACATCTCAACATCAGCTCCGAAAACTATGAAACCTGTTGGGAAATCTTGAACCACAGGTACAATAACACAAAACTTATTTTCACGGCCCACCTCAATAACCTCTTCTCTCTGCCATCAATGCAGCAACAATCATACCCACTGATCAAGCGTCTACATGATACCACCAACGAGTGTTTGAATGCCATCAGGAACCTCGGCGTGGACATCAAGTCATGGGACCCACTCATAGTCCATATTTTATCACAAAAAATGGATACCGAGAGTCATACTGAATATGTTGAATCTCTAAAGAACCCTCGAGACTTGCCAACCCTAAAGGAATTTTTGGAACTCCTGGAAATGAAGTTCACGTCATTTGAGGCGAGCCGCCGAAAGTTGGACACACCGAAGCAACATCATCAACCTGAAACATCAAAAAACCCATTTTACAAGTCATTCGGAGGCACAAAAGAATCAGGCATATCACCAGCCAAATCAAACGATTTTAAATCAAGTCATTTACAAAGAAAACAATGCGCCGTGTGTAATAGAAGCCACGGAATATTTCATTGCGAAACATTTCAAAGGGCAGCGCCCGAAAGCAAACGCAACATTATTGCAAAATTAAATTTATGCAAAAATTGCCTCTACAATCACTACGATAAAGAATGTTTTTCTACAAGTCGATGCCGCACGTGTAACGAAAGACACAACACTTAAGTGCATGATGCCTACACAATGCAACAGGACACTTCCGCTCTATTTAGCAAGCGGAAAAATATTGCAAATGTTACGCAAGAATCAAATAATATCATGGATGTTTTATTAGCAACTGCTCTTATCAAGATTAAAGCAGCAGATGGAAGTTATCATATCATGAGATCAATTATAGATCAGGGATCACAAATGAGCTTGATTTCTCAGAACGCCGCGCAACTGTTACAACTGCCGCGGCAACGATGCAACGATATTGTTTATGGCATTGGCGCCAAAGGAATAACTTGAAAAGGTGTAATCAACGTCACCGCTTCATCACTGCATTCCGATTATCAATTTGATGCCAACCTGTATGTCATGAACACATTGATAAATCACCTGCCGAACAAGACGTTCCCTAAGCCTGAATGGTCTTACCTGGAAGGCGTTCCACTTGCAGACCCTGAATTCCACGTCAGGCGCCATATTGATCTATTATTAGGAGCCGACGTTTACGCCAAAATCATTCAAGATGGTATTATCAATGTAAACGAAGCCCTGCCACTTGCACAAAAGACACACCTTGGGTGGATACTTTGTGGAAACGTGCCATCATATCAATGCAACATTGTCATCAACCACATAGATGATCTCACGCGCTTCTGGACCATAGAAGATATCAATGACTCTTCGACCTTGTCCTTAGAAGATCAATACTGCCTTGACCTTTATCATGAAACTACATTTCGCCAGAAGGATGGAAGATATGTCGTATGCCTACCGTTCAAGCCTGAGATGGAAAACTCTTTGGGATACTCAAAAAATATCGCCATTGCTCAATTCAAACAACTTGAAAACAAGTTTAAAAAGAACGAAAGCATCGAAAGGGACTACAAGAACTTCATACAAGAGTACATCGATTTGGGTCACATGCGGGATTGCACTGACGAATCAGAAGGTCAACGCAATTCAACCGAAGAATGCTATTTAGCTCACCACTGTATCGAGCGACCGGACTCAACAACAACTTCTCTTAGAGTGGTCTTCAATGCTGCTGCTAAGACCTCAAATGGGATCAGTCTTAACGACACCATGTACACCGGACCGAATTTACAAAGGGACTTGATGTCACTCATTATTAAGTGGCGACAATATAAAGTCGGAATGATCTCAGATATCGAAAAAATGTTCAGGCAAATCATGGTGAACATTCAAGACCAAAAATATCAAAAAATCATTTGGAGACAGGACCCACATCAACCTCTACGTGAATACGCACTAACTACCATTAGTTATGGTACCCGGGCCGCACCGTTTCTGGTGATGATGACGCTAAAGAAGCTAGCAAGTGATGAACGCAAGAACTATCCCGAAGCAGCTAGCGTCATAGAAGAGAGTTTTTACATGGACGACCTCTTACACGGCAGTCACGACATTGAATCAGCGAAGAAATTGCAGGCAGATCTTATCAACTTACTGAAATCAGGGGGCTTCAACCTTCGTAAGTGGGCATCAAATAGGCCGGAGCTACTACAAGAAGTCAACAAGTCTCAAAAATTACATCAAACTTTCGCGTTCAAAGATCAGGAAACTACCAAAACATTGGGACTACGCTGGCACCCATGGGAAGATCATTTTACTTTCCAACTTAAGATTGAACCGCCCTCCATAAGTAAGACAATGACAAAAAGAGACCTGCTGTCGAATATAGCAAAAGTATTCGACCCTCTTGGGTGGCTGTCACCTGTTACAACAAAGCTAAAGCTACTGTTTCAAAACGTCGTATCAAATGACATCGGATGGAACGATCAAGTACCAGACAACATCAAAAAAGAATGGCACACAATCTATCAAGATCTACAACATATCAAGGATATTAAGGTACCACGATGGCTAAATAGCAGCAAAAATCAAAATATTGAACTGCATCGGTACTGTGACGCATCCACGAAAGCGTATGCATGCGCTATTTACTGTCGAGTCATCCTCCCAGGTGTCGATCAAAATATATCTTCGCCGCCGCCGGTATTGGTAGCAGCTAAAACAAGACTAGTGCCAACGAAAAAAGATGTCAGTTTGCCCCGGCTTGAACTCTGCTCAGCTCAACTTTTATCTACGTTGATGAAAAAGGTGACGCAATCGCTATCAGATAACAACATAAAAGTCATCTGTTGGTCCGACTCGACCGCAGTTTTAGGTTGGCTAAACGGGGAACCTAGCAAGTGGAAACCCTTCGTAGCCCATCGAGTTGCCAAGACCACCAAAATCATACCACCGACCTGCTGGAACTACATTAAATCAGAAGAAAACCCAGCGGATTGCGCGAGTCGCGGAATCACGGCTCAAAATTTATTGAAACATCCACTGTGGTGGAATGGTCCCAAATGGCTAACATCATACAGCCCAAATCAAGAGAAACCAACTTTCACTACAGATCAAGAAATAAAATCATCAAAACAATGTCACCTGGCAACGTCTAATCAAACAAACGACGTTATCAATGACATAATATGCAAGCATAGCAACATGACACGCTGCACGCGAATACTCGCGTGGATACTACGCCTCGCCTCGCGTGCACACCTACGCTCAAATTACTTAACAGCTGACGAGTTAAGTAGAGCTAAAAATAAAATCATTGAGTACATCCAAGAAAAAGAATTCTCAAATGAAATCAGAGATTTGAAATCAAACCAATCAATGGACTCAAAAAGTAACATATTGAAATTAAGACCGTTCCTAGATCAAAATGGACTGTTACGAGTTCGCGGCCGACTTCATAACGCGCACATCAGCTGGGAAATGAAACATCCACTCATCATCCCTCACGACAGTCGCCTAACAGATCTGCTTATCGACCAGGCACACGAAGCTGTTCTACACGGGAGTTTTAAACTCACTCACTCCAGGCTACGAGAATCATACTGGATTGTGGGTGGAAACAGAGCTGTCAAAAAACGCCTACGACGTTGCATAACGTGCCTTAAGCAGAAGCCGCTAAAGTTAAATCAAATAATGGGCGACTTACCTGAAGCAAGATCAGATGTTCACCCGGGGAAGGACGGCTTCGTACGCTTCACATCAGTTAAGACAAAAAATGGAGTCATCAAAAGACCCATTATCAAATTATCCGTCCTACCTGTAACAGAAAACGATGAACCCTCCAAAAATCAAGCAGGAGAACAGAAACAGGATCCGAAGGTCAAATACCACAAGGTCATAAATCAGAAAACACCTTCAAAGGGCAAACTCATAAATTTCATCACTATGGCCTTCATGCTATTTATGTTATTTTATCACCGTACCGGCACCGTAATTAAATAGCCTTCTCCCGCTTGCAACCCCATGGGTGTCATATGATTGACTCTTTAAAATGTATATGTCACCGTTAGATTCTGAACACTTGCAGTTTATAATCTAACTCGCGAGAATTATAAACTGTCGAAAAATTGTGAACTGTCAAAACCGTTCACAATTTAACGCATTATTTTTCGTTAGTTTATAAACTATCAATGACGGATCGTCAAATTGTGAACTGAATCAAATTGGTATGATTCAAAACGCACCATGTGCGCTGATTGGTTGTACGAATTATTCTTCTAGTATCAGCTTCCACTTATGTAAGAACATGATTGTTCTTTTTTCATCCAGAAATGTTATTCCATTTATTTCGTCATCCTGCAATGTCGACGGAGCCCCGCTGCGCGGGGCTTACATTTCTGGGCGATTTGCTCTTCGAGCAACTGAATATAACGTACTAACCTAACTTGCCTAGTCTTTGTGTATACGGTCCGTAGCATGCCGATTTGATCTCAGTTGACAATTTGACGATTCGACATTGATAGTTTATAAACTAACGAAAAATAATGCATTAAATTGTGAATGGTTTTGACAGTTCACAAGTTTTCGTCAGTTTATAATATCGCGAGTTAGATTATAAACTGACGGTGTTAACAATCTAACGGTGACATATACACTCCTCTGTTAAGAGGCTGACAAGACCAAATTTGTTGAAATTGATTTTATTTAAGCAGTTGTATAAGAAAAACTATTTGTTCTAGCACATTAAAAAAAAAATAAGTTGATATTCATCATATTTCCAAGACCGTAGATGGACTCGAAACATAATTGGATGAAATCGGCTCGATAGAAAATAATTGCAAAGATTGGTCTTAAAATCATATTAAACGGTTCTATGTCCTTATTTTTTTCACGTATGGGTCTGCAATTAAAAACATGAAGTCCACATATTCATACCTAAACCGTAGACGAGCCATATTTCACAAATAATACATACTTTTTTTTTATTTCAATATTTATTCATTATTTTCGTCTAAAACCTGGCCGCTCAAGTAACACTCGCTCTCGTTTACTCCGATACAAATAGACAGTGTGCGCGTTTTTGGTGTCGACAGCGCCTTAAAACCGCATGCTACAGTCTATCAGGAAAACCTGAGCAGCTCATTCCACACCCAGAGCGTGCGGGGAAAGAAATTTCTGTGAAACCGTACCGTACGCGACCATTCAGGTTCTTGTGAAGTCGAACGCCTTGCCGATGGCGAGCGGTGCAGGGTAGAACCAGTAGAGGAGCCGTGGACAATTTGGATATTAGAAGTTTTCAAGGCGCTCGAAGCTCTCATGGGGTTACTCCCACCTCTTACCACCAATTTTTTACCAGTGGTAACAGCTGGGATTTTTTTCCCCATCTTTTACCACTAAAGTACTCGGTGCCGAGTACTTTAGTGGTAAAATTGTGAAAAATATCCCCAGTAGTTTCCACTGGTAAAAGATGGGAAAAAATCCCATTAGGTGGTGGTTAGGTGGGAATAACCCCTCTCATGTACGGAATGTCCACCAAGTTGACCTGCTAAGTAAGTTAAAGACATAATAAGGTTACTGTCTGCACGGTAATTTTTAACAAACTTTTAAGTATAGCAAACTTTTTGTCTAACATCAGCATTTTATTTATTGTTTAATCTTTTGCTTTTCTTACTTTATTTTTTGTTTCCAATACTAACATAAGGTTTTACTAATAAAAATATGGACTGAAATAAAGATTTTTTATTTCTAAATTTATTAATTAATTAAACGATTCTCACGATTCTGATGTGATCTGAACTAACAAAATTGTTGAAAAGGTCATCAAAGTTGAAAGTGCGTCAGGGAATACTAAGAATAACTCGGAACTTTGGAAACTTAGCCTTAGGTCGTGCTTGGATCTTAGGCTTAGTCGGTTAACAGTTAATAGGCCCTTTGCCCCTTTGTGTACCTGGAGGTTCCTAATTCAAATATTTTACTGCATTGTTGTTTATTGAATTTAATCAGCGTAATTTCGGTTCAAGTTATAACGGCCTCCGTAGCCTAGTTGGTAGTGACTCTGCCTACGAAGCTGGAGGTCCCGGGTTCGAATCCCGGTCAGGGCATTTATTTGTGTGTTTATCTCGAATATTTGTTCCTGAGTTATGGATGTTATATATGTATATAAGTATCTATATGTATTTATCAATTATATAGCTTGATTTGTGTAAGATTGTCTCGTAATATTTATTTATTTATTTTAATTAATTTATTATTTTAATTTGAATATTATTAATTTATTATGTGTGTTTCACAGTGAGCCTGTAATTAACACTACAACGGGACACTGCTAGCATTGATGCCGTTAACCCATTCAGTGCCCACGACGACACATATGCGTCAGAGCGCTACGAGCGCTTTTCGCTACATACGAGGTTTAACCTGCTACGGACTACGGCGTAGCGCTACGAGATTAGCGTGGCCCTGAATGTGTTAAGGAATGATTCAGTAGCAGTTGTTGTGAGGCGTAACTTTTTTAGCGCAATAAGTTATTGAAAATGGCAGTTGATGTGTAAAAATTTAACTATTTCGATACAGATACTCGTTCGATACAGTTGTAATCAAAGTAATTTCTATCTTTGTCGAAAAGACGCTTTAGATATTTTAGCGCAGTTTAGAGTTTAGCGCCGAGAGCAGGTCTAAAAAGGCTTTAAAACATTAGATGTGTTCGCAAAAACCAACTGAACACAAACTTAAAATAAAGTTGTGATCCATTTCTCTGTTTGACCTCCAGAAAGCAGGTTCCACCTCGTCAAAGGCCTTCGCACGCTGTATTATACCAGTATGTAGTATTCTAGAACCATTCACCCCCAGTAACTGCACTTAAAAAAGCCGATGATGATATTAATATGATGCATACCGTATTGCACATGACAAGCTAAAGTAAATAAACATTATTTTAACGCAACAAAAAACAGCAATTTCGAGTGAAATGCATTTGAAAGCCGTGATGACGTTTAGAGGAGAGTTTGCCGTACGCGGCTACCAACTCTAAGTGACATTTATGGCCCATATCTCTCTGCTAACTGCCTTAACACAGCAGTGAACCGCATACGGTCTATTTGAATAAAACTACTGAATTGTAATCAAATTGGCATGTCGTTGCGCGGTTTCGCTGATGTTTTATGCTTCCGCGACTCCGAGGATTCCATCGTATGCGGCGCGCTGAATAACGCCAAGCGCAGCGTGTCCAAACGAGTTTTCGCAACACCAATGTGATTTCAAATAATTGTGTATACTCAAACACACCCTGCGGCATGCAAATATATCTGCGGTGTCAGCGTTTATCGCCGATATAAAACCGGAGACAACCGATCAGCTGCATGTGGCGACGAAATTCGCTGCAATATAGAAGAAAATGACTCACGCTTAACTGTCTCAGTACTGATGATAATTTTAAGAGGAATATTACTTAAGGGCTTCCTTCGTACGTACCTAGTGTCTATGTGTCATTTGTTTATTTATTTACGTCAGCTTGGCTTTAAATTGCACTGCCTTATGGTGAAAACGGGAATTACAGCTCGCATTCGGAAATCAACACCAGCTTGTTACGCCGTTAAGCATGTTACTTGGACCCAAAAAGTACCGAGAGACAATTTATTTATTTAAGCTTTGTTGTACAGAACAAGATGAAAGGATGTAGTGCTAAGAGATATAAGAGAGAGCAAGTTATCCGAAACCGATGTCGAGGACAGAGCGAAGTGGAGAAGTAAGACGAGGAAAGCTGACCCCACCACCATGTGGGATATATAGCTGGGAAGAGAGATGCCGTTATTGCGACACTGTACAAAGGTGTTAAGCCCCTTGTGGTGCTGACCGTACAAAATAACACTGTATGTATGTATGAAGTTTAATTGTACATATAACAAGTGGAATATAGTAGGTACAACAATAGTACATTGTTTAACAAGGGGCGTATGAGGAATATTGCAAACGAGAGTCTATCAGAAGCCCGACGCCGTAAGGCGGAGGGCTTTTGATGACTCGAGTTTGCAATATTCTTACGCCCCTTGTTGTGACAATGTTTTTCATCACATTTGCGAGGAAATAAATAACTACAAAAGACAGAAAAATCTATGTTTTATACAAGCGCACCAATGAAATGTTGACGAAATTGACAACTTCACTTCCAGATCAGTGCGTAGCTTCAATATTTCAACCAATCACAGAGCATGGAACATGTGGTTCTTGCAGGGCATGGCCTGCTCGATTTTATTTTCCAACCGATCACAGAGCAGAATTCTTGTCGTACGCGGCCGTCCAGGTTTTCTTAACCAATCAGATCACACACAAGCTCATTACTCCCTTGGGACCATTATTTCCCGCGGGAACAATTCAGGCCATTGTCGTTCTGTATGCAGGCATGGAATAACACCATTTATGAGCAAGTGTGATGAAAAAAACATTACTAATTCACAAAGGCCAACGCATCCCTTTAAGGGATCTCTTCCAGCTAAACTTTGAGTAAAATATTTATGAGAAAGAAAATTAACGACGATAGCCACACTTAAGTAAATGATGACTACTGTTAAACTACTAAAAAGTAAATATTTAAAAATTGCATACACATAACACAACTGATGTGATATTTATAAATATATTAACAATTGGAAAGCTAAAACTATTTCAGTATCTCCTTGAGGGAAGCTGCGTACTGCGACTGTCTTATGGACATTGGTAACTCATTCCACAACTTGACGGAATGAACAGTAAACGATATTTCATACGCACGCGTTTTATTACTTGCTATGGCAAGAGAGGTTGGCATTAGACCGCAATCGGTGTCCACTCCCAGTGGCCAAAATACTAAATCTATCAGAGAGGTAAGAAGAGGGGAAGCAGCATTGAATACCACAGCATCGTAGCAGGCGGACTCAATACCATTAAGCTTTCTCTACCAGTCAACCTTAAGGAAAAGGCAATAAATTGTGAACGACGCAACTTTATTCAGCCTCCTACGCCACCATACCTACAATACAAAATAGCATTGAAGTTTGTATCAAGTGATTAGTAAAATTAGTTGAATTTCTTTTGTTTTCCAAAATGACTGAGACAAAACAATTGCGACTTTGTTCCAATTGAAAATTATTTAGATTCCTTTAAGCGCACAAATCCTTTCAGTAGGCCCATGGGCCTTATAGACAAGGAGAGCTGAGGGACCAAAACTGCAACAGTTTTATAAAGGCTGATATTTTAATATTAGGTCATAAATAGCTTGAATAACAAAAGCCTGCCGTCAGTCAGCCTCGGTCTATTAGAAGGTTAGGCCAAGGACAGAACTTCGAGCTTAGTCATTCTTTCCATTTCATAACACTTCGTTCATTAGTTCAAATGGATGGCAGGGTGTTCATGGTAGATCACGCTTTTACGCACGCGTTATGCTTCAACATTTAGTATGCTGAGATGAAACCGCTTTGGGACACTACAGTACGTCTGACAATCTTTTGACGTGATAACGTCTTATAAATCGATGAACGCCGGCTACGCGCACGAAAAAGTGTGACTCATTGTACCGTTCCGAACGCCGGCTGCGCGCACGTAATATCAACGCACAGCTCAAAACGCTGTTTCTAGAGATTCCAAATTTGGCAGGTAGGTTCCTTATAAGGTCTAGGGGTGCACTAAAAAAGGATTTTTCAAAATTTGCTCTCTAAGGGGGTGAAATGGGGGTCCAAAGTTTGTATGGCAGCACAATGTTTTCTTATGACGTTACCACGTAAAATTATCGTCCGTAAACCGAATATATAGACAACCAATTTTTTCATTATATTTACATTATGTTTATGTCTCAAATAAATCATTCTTATTCTTATTCAATAGGGGACCGAAGTTGACGAAATTATTTTGTACCTACACATTATTTTCTTTGCAAAAATAAAATA
Organism: Epinotia brunnichana; assembly: GCA_963854355.1. Lineage (NCBI taxonomy): Eukaryota > Metazoa > Arthropoda > Insecta > Lepidoptera > Tortricidae > Epinotia > Epinotia brunnichana. Next base: position 56,284,404 of record OY977936.1, read on the forward strand.
TTAGTAACTTGCAAATAGGTACCTAGGCTAACAAATGAACGAAAACACAGAATGACTTCAATTATTGCAAGACTTGAGGCTTTCATCGCCCACTCGCAGACGTGATAGGCGGCTTTAATCAGGTCTATTGTTGAACAGGTTGTAAGGAATAATGAATACGCCGTTTCATCTTGAACACAGACCTCAAAGTTACTAAAAGCCATTCACAGTTCAAGCTGCAACATCGACATTATTTCATAATTTTAACAAATTTACAAAGTCATGAGTTCAATTATCATGATCTGACATTAGCTATACCTACCCCATTCCAGTCTTCGTTTGTTCGTTTATCTAGGATATCAAAGGGAAATAGTGTAGGTACTAAGAAAGTTTTTTTCAATGCTTTCCAAATCTAACAATACTATTTTTTGCGTGTCAAAATGGTTTTCCTTGAAATCCGAAAACGCACAATATCTAATCTTACCTCTATGGGAATAGGGTATAATATAGTATAGTTCTTTCTGGCTTGCTTGCCTTAATGAAAATAATGTTTGCAACCAAATTTTAAAAATATCCCTAATTACAAGATTTTTATAATAAAATGACGTCACACCATTGTTTTCTTAGTTTTCCGTCGCTCTTTAATATACAGGGCGTCCCACGCCTATGCCACATGGAGGGAAAGTACCTTGAATATTGTAGATGGAACATTTTACTGAAATAATTAAAAATGCATTCATAGATTTTTAAATAATTACATGCTTGGACCGGGAATCGAACCCGCTACACGAGAAAAAAAATACCTTGTAGCTTTATCATACCAATCGAAAGGCTACATCATAAGGATTATTTTTTGCTACATAACATAGTGTCAGAAATAAAAGGAAGACCATGCATTTTAACACTTGATGTGATTTTTTTTTTCAGAAAAATGAAAACCTGACATTGCCTTTAAGTGCATGATAAAATTATAAAGAGATACGTAATTAGTAGGTACTATCGGCCAGAGCCAGAGTCGACCACCTTAAAGGCGCATTTTGGTTCCAGCCGTATAGCATTGCAAGCGATTCTGTTTTGAATCTGGTCGACTCTGGCTTTGGCCGATGGTACCTGTTTGTATGCAACAAATCGAGTTTCTGTCCAATCAAGTTTCTGCTGTATCCTGAATCTGCCGAAAGACGCGTAAATTATTTTGTCAATGGGACTCATTTTGAGCATTATATAAATTAAATTGATAAATTTTTAATTAAAATGTTAAAATTCATGGTCTTCCTTTTATTTCTGATACTATGTTAAGTAGCAAAAACTAATCCTTATGATGTAGCCTTTCGATCGGTATGATAAATCATAAATCATAAATTTATTTCGTAAGTAAAAGTACAAATTGCTACTTACATTTTAATTTACAAATTTGTATGGTGAAAACCAAAAGTAAGTGTCAACTGACCCCCGTACTAGTTTGCACTGTGTCACGGTGGGTCAGGATTCACCGTCCTTATAAGTGTCACTTAGTTAAATCAGTAATTATGCTATCCTATAACATTCGTTCCGTAAGTATCGTTTTATAACTAAACTAAGTGGGTAGAAAATAAACGAATAGAATACAAGCATTAAGCCAAACAAAAGAATACTCAGGCGCTCGGCCGGTTTAGGCGTAAACAAGTAGTATATGCAAAAACTTAACATAAGATAACATTTTTACCACGGGATAAAAACCTAATGTTTCCCTTCAAGTTTCTGCATCTATATGTATCATTGAGTATGGTAAAGTGTATGCATGGATATATTTAATTGTTTATGTGTGTGTCTGTGTATGTAGTGTATATGTGTTGATGCGTAAGTGCGACTACGCGCGCGTGCATTGTGCGTGAGTCTCTGTGTGTGTGTCCGCGAGTGTGCGAGTGAATGTGCGTGTGTATATATGTTTGCGAGTGTAAGTATATAACTGTCATTAATTGCGTGCGGATTACACCAAGGTTTTTAGTAGTTGTTCAGTATCTTCGTATTTTAATTTCTGTAGATAAGCTTCCAATGACTTTTTACAAGCATGTAAATTAAGTGTTCGTATTTGAATATGTTTGCTTACTTTGTTATATAATGTGGGACCAAGAACATTTATGATTTTTTTTGCGAATTTGGTCCTATGAGGTGGAGTTGAATATACAAAATCTTTTCTTCTTCTAGACTCAGGATAGTCCGGGATGCGTTTATGTTGCTTTGTTAATAAATGTTTGATAAAAAGTTGCCTTACAGTTAAAACTAAAGTGTCCTAGTGCCGTAGAGTGCAGTTGTTGGATATGTAAATTTATTGAAGGTTAAAACCTTAAGCACTGCTCTCTGAGCTCTCTCTAGTATAAGCAAAGAAGTCTTTGATGCGCCTCCCCAGGCAGTAATACAATACATAGTCACTGATTGGCAAAGTGCATAGTAAATGGTTATAAGTAGTTTCCTATCGCAAACGTGTCTCAGATTTTTAAAAATGTATATTAATTTTCGGATTTTTCCTGCAAGATTAGATATATGCTGATGCCAACAAAGATTTTTGTCAAGAAGAACTCCCAGATACCTAATGGACGTTGTTTCAGATACCGGTTGGCAGGAGCATACTGCAGCGTCTTGACAATCGTGTAACTTAATACTTATGTTCCTACCAAGTGACTCCTTATTGTTACGAATGCTAAATACGATATACTTAGTTTTAGATAAATTCAAGGTAAGAAGATTATAGGAGAGCCACGCATTAACTTGGTTTAATCCATCTTGGGCTAGATTGCTTACCTCTTCCCAAGAGTTACTATGAAACCAAATAGCGGTATCATCGGCAAAAGCAATTATTACCGCATTAGAGATTGTTAGGCGACATAGTTGGTCGATATAAATAAGAAATAGTGTAGGCCCTAACACATTACCTTGCGGTACGCCATATTGAACAATTTCCTCTGTGCTATAAAGATCACCAACCCTGACTGATTGCTTTCTATGGTTTAGGTAGCTACTAAAAAGTTTTAACGGTATGCCACGTATTCCTATGTTTTCCATTTTCTTTATGAGTAGTGAGACAGAGACTGTATCGAACGCTTTTTTAAGGTCTATGAAGATTCCGATAGCTTTTTTATTATGATCTAGTTTGTCAACAATATAGTTAGTTAGTTGTATTACAGCATCTTCAGTAGATTTTCGTTCCCTAAAGCCATGTTGATTATTGCTTAGTAAATTATTCTTTTCAAGGTAGCTTTTTAGTCTTTTGTTTATGATTTTTTCTATCACTTTCGCTAAAGTAGGTAATAAAGATATTGGTCTATAATTGGAGATACAGTCTCTGTCTCCAGCTTTAAAAATGGGAATAACAACAGATCTTTTGAGTGCGTCGGGAAATACGCCAGTGTGGAAACATAAGTTACAAATGATAGTTATGGGCAATGCTAGAGTATCTGCGGCCAGTTTCAGAAAAGATGATGAAATGCCATCCCAACCCATAGAAGAGCTGTTTTTCAAGTTTTGTATTGTACTTTTAACTTCCATTTCGTCTGTATCCATCATAATCATAGAATTTACAGGGGTTGAAGTTGAAACCAAGGTTTTCCCACGCTGCCTTTCAGATACTCCTGTTTTATTTATGATATCAGACGCTAAATCTTTTCCGACACTAGCAAAGTACATGTTAGCATGGTCTAGTGATTCCTGTGGGGTTGCTTTTAGTGTAAGGATATCGTTATTAGTGTTAGAGCTTGTTTTTAGGTTACAAATATCTTTTATTAGAGCCCACTGCTTTTTTAGATTGTTTTTGTTTTCTTTTATTAGTCTTCTTTGATATGTTCTTTTCAGTTTTTTTATAATATTATTGCACGTATTTCTGTATCGTTTATAGGCTATAACAGGGGCGTTTCGTACCACGCCTACAGCGGCGCTAGAAGTCCTACTGGACCTACCGCTACTTCACATGGTGATTAAGTCAGAGGCGCGCAAATCGCTCTACAGATTAAGAACTCTTGGACTGTGGAGCGATAGCAAGCCGAAAACTAAGCACACAAACATGGAGACTGATGGTTTCTTAGACAGAATAACAAACATGGGAAGCGACAAAATGCTACCCAAGTATGTATTCCACAGGAACTACACAACAAAAGTTCCAACCAGGGCTGAGTGGGCCGAAGGTCTAGAACCACCAAAGTCTGGTATCGAAGACAGTATATGATACACGGACGGATCAAAAATGGGATCCGGTACGGGAGCAGGCATTTATGCAAATGACTATAGTAGTAGTGTAAGCATGGGTAGTTTGGCAACTGTCTTCCAAGCGGAGACATACGCCATAATTGCTTGTGTACAGGAGAATATAGACAGGCGAACCAAAGGGCGGACTATCTATATATTCAGTGACAGTCAAGCGGCCCTTAAAGCGCTTACGGCGCCGAAAGTGGACTCTAGACTAATTTATAATGGCGTCCAAGCACTAAACAGACTTGGAAGGCACAATAAAGTGCAACTAGTTTGGATACCAGGGCACAAGGGCTTCATCGGCAACGAAAGAGCAGATGAGCTTGCAAGAGGGGGCTCTACAAATCACTTTGTAGGTCCAGAACCATTTGTGGGACTCTCGCAGGGGACCATAATATCGGCCTTTAAAGCCTACGCCAAAACCAAACACCAACACGAGTGGAGGAATGAGGCTGGCTTAAGGCACTCTAAGCTCTTCATAGAAGGAGTGGACTCGGGCTGGACCAGAAAACTCTGGAAATCCAGTAGGAAGCAACTCAGAATCATATCTGGGGTGTTCACTGGTCACTTCGGGGTCAAGGATCTCTTGGCCAAGATGGGACTATCTGATAGTTTAGACTGTAGAATGTGTGGCGAGGAGGATGAGACTATGGAACACTTATTGTGTGAATGTCATGCCCTTGCCAGACAAAGAATGAACTACTTTGGTAACGGTTACCCGCAACCAAAGGAATTCAAGGTGCTCCCGGCGAACTGCATCATCCGCTTTGTGGAAATGATGGAGCAAGCCTGGGAGCAGGTATAAAGGAGAGAGCAAATGCACAAAAGATCCCACTGGGTCGAAGTGCATCCGAAAGGGCCCTCACCTAGATAAGATAAGATAAGATAAGATCGTTTATAGGTTATAGAGACTATTAAGTTATGTGGATCTTTTTTAAGTTTTTGGTGTAGCTTGTCTCGATTTTTTAAACATCTTATTAGGCCAGGGGTGATCCACGGTTTTATATTTATTTTCCTGCGTGAGATTTTTACTAAAATAGTGTATTTTTTGATAGTCCTGTTAACTAGATATAAGAATAAGTTAGTTGCATCATTTACGTCGGGACTGTTTAGGACACTAATCCAATTTAACTGCTCTAGTTCGGAGATGACAGCATGATAGTCAGTTTTTTTGTAAGTACGAGTTTGAAGTGTTTTATGATTACCGTTTTTTGTGATAGATAATATAACTGAAGAGTGATCAGTAACCGAAGTATCACACACCACTGTTATATTAGGAAGTATAGTTTTTATCATGCAGTGATCCAAGCAGTTTTGACCTCTGGTAGGAAGGGTGTGTGAAGGAAGTAGTCCGTGTGAAGTCAACATGTTCAGGTAGTCAGTCGACCTGTGGTCGCCACTGTCATTTATGATATTTATATTCATATCGCCTAGTACAATGACATTTTTATAGTTTTTAAGATTTGACAGGATTTGATCTAATGATGAAGTAAAGTTATCTGTATTCCTAAATGACGGGGGTCTATATATTGAAATAATTGCATATTCCACTCCCAGTGTTGAAACGAGGCAGTTGGCCTCTTGGCATTCTATAGGTTCAGTTGTTTTAAACGCGAGATCTGACTTAATGTAAAGTACTATTCCATCATTTTGATTAATGTGACGGTTACTTGTGGTAATATTGTATCCAGGAATTGAAGGTAAGAAGGTGTTTTCTGTAAGCCAACATTCAGTTAACACAATGATATCAAAATCTATAATAAATCTACTAATAAAAGCCTGTAAGTTATCAAAATTATGGTTAATGCTTCTGATATTCTGCGATAGTATTTTTGTTTGTTGGTCTAAGTTTACGAAAATATCTTTACAACTTTCAGGGGAGTCGACTGCCATTGAGCTGCCGATATTGACACTGCTGTCAATATCTTTCATTAAAATTTGAATGTCAGCCATTATCATAAATCAAGTTCTCTGTTGACATATGAGTAATTTGGCTAGTCCAGTGGCAGTCGTCTTCATCATTCTGGAAGTGGAAATTTAGAAATTGATTGGTGTAATCCAGGTGTATTATGTGTAGTTGAGTGTGATGTGTTTTGTGTAAGTTATCGTTATTTATAGTAATCTTAATATAATTGAAAATAAGTATTTTAATGTTACATTTTTCATATGACAATATTAAATAAAGTTTTATTAATAATGTATGTAAGATGTTTGGTGTCCTTATAGTGATCAAAAAAGACTTACAACTCTTACAAGTAATAACAAGTAGTCACTTATTCAAACTCTTTAGTTCTTCAATTTGTGCTACTGATTTGATCAACATTGCTGTTGTAGTATCCGTTTCCTTGACAAAGACTCTTCCGTACCTTGTCCAGCAGTGCTTGTAGCCATGGTTTTTGCGCAAGTCACGAGCAAAGTAAAATAGTTTTCGAGCAGCAGGCGTCAGGGACTCTGACATGTATACAGGTTGGACGTCGCCCTCGATGTCAATGCATCGGGTATTAAATTTGTCTTGATGAGAGTTATTGTATTCCTTCAGCGCTTTAATTAGAGTCGTGCTTTGTTGCGTAGTCTGGTAAAAGCTGGATAAAGCAACTGAGTATTTTTTTTCTCGTGTAGCGGGTTAGATTCCCGGTTCAACCATCTTATTGTTTAAAAATCTATGAATGCAGTTTAAATTGTTATTAAAATTAAAATAATGACTTCTTTTATTAAAATCTTCTTCTATCTACAATATTCAAGGTACTTTCCCTCCATGTGGCATAGGCGTGGGACACCCAGTATAAGTAGCTATACATAGCAACGTCATCTTAAAATCCCGCCATGTTTGTAATTTTAGAAGCATTCAGCTTAGTTCTCCGATTCCTAATGGGTGTGTTGCTCAGTATTTAAAAGTTGTAAGTGACAACAGTTTTCTATTAATTTGTACCTACCCTTTCTGTGAAAATGGGGCACCAGGTTCGTACCTTGTGTGTAGTAGGTTCTCAATGACAAAACAAGTTTAATCTCAAGGTTTTGTTAATTTACGTCACGGGATAGACATGTCTGGGGGCACGGCAGTGCCCCCGCCAAGTCAAGCAAAACAAAGAGGCACGGCCGTACAACATCCTGTAAATTTGTGCTGGCTAAAGCTAGAACCCTGAATTTTCAGTTCCAGATATATACTGAATAACATACAATTTGAACTTTTGCTAAATAAAATTTTGTGACTTGGCAATCACACAATCACACCTACATAGTTTAAGTAAAAAATAAATAACTACAATAAAATTCTAAAATTCCCAAGTTGCAGTATATTATTAACCAAGCAAATAATAGTACATTGTATATAAGTATCTATATGTATGTATCTATTATATATATCATCGCCTAGTACCCACAACACAAGCCTTATTGAGCTTACCGTGGGCCTAGGTTGATTTGTGTAAGATTGTCCCGTAATATTTATTTATTTATTTATTTATTTATTTATTGTTTAACAAGGGGCGTATGAGGAATATTGCAAACGAGAGTCTATCAGAAGCCCGACGCCGTGAGGCGGAGGGCTTTTGATGACTCGAGTTTGCAATATTCTTACGCCCGTGTTATACACAATGTTTTTCATCACATTTGCGAGGAAATAAATAACTACAAAAGATTTAACGCGGGAACAATTTAGGCCACTGTCCTTCCGTATACAGGCATAGAATAACACCATTTATGAGCAAGTGTGATGAAAAGATTAATAAGAATGCCTTTCCAAAATTACAGACTTTCATGAGCAGATACCTGGAAAACTATACAAGATATCGAAAAAACTACGAAGTCAAAAATTGTGTTCCAAGCATTTCCCTCTATACCTTTTCGTTGCCTGACCCAAAGGTAGAAATATGACATTAAAACAATAGTTGGAAGGTCAAGGTGTATTTCCGTCAAAAAAATTAAACGTCCTTTTACGTTAAACGTCACTGCTTTGTGTCTGCAGCAAACCATGACAAATTTGAGCACCAAATTCTTGAAAAAGTCATTGTTCGCTACGAGCTTGCGATCAAAGGATTACTGCAAATGACGTGCTCCAGTGAGGTTTTAGGTGAGGCGTCGATTTTCGAGGTGAAATAACCACTGTGGATGACGTTCATTTAGCTGGTCTTTGTTATTTGAGAACGTTTTATTGTTGGTGTATTTGCAGGGCAATTTTATTATCGAGATTAAAATACGTTAGTTGTACAAAAACTTGGTTGGATCTTAATTTTAACCGACTAGGTATAACAATTAACGATAATAAAAAGGCATACATTTTGATTTCGTAATTAAATAATGTGTTTTGGTTTATATTAAAATGGAATCAATGGCCACCACCAATACTTACAATCAATGGCTCCATTGTAATACTTTGTAGGTACGGAATATTGCCATGCGCTTATACATATAAATGTCAATACAGATGTTGATTCATTGTAAAATGAGCAACTTTGTATGGAATGTTTTAACGGCCTCCGTAGCCCAGTGGGTAGTGACTCTGCCTACGAAGCTGGAGGTCCCGGGTTCGAATCCCGGTCAGGGCATTTATTTGTGTATTTATCACGAATATTTGTTCCTGAGTTATGGATATTATATATCTATATAAGTATCTATATGTATGTATCTATTATATATATCATCGCCTAGTACCCACAACACAAGCCTTAATGAGCTTACCGTGGGCCTAGGTTGATTTGTGTAAGATTGTCCCGTAATATTTATTTATTATTTATTTATTTAATGTCGAAAACGCTCTGTTAGTAGGAAGTTTGTAGGGAATCAGGAACGAGTGACGTCACGATTTTCTATGGTCAAACAGCGTCCTTTTTTGATGATTGTGTCATTTTAAAACATTATATTTTTACAGTTCTATTTATTGATAATGTAAATAATTATGTATTATTTAAACTGTTAATTTCCCGTATTTTGACGTTCTAGATATCGTATTTAAGGCAATATTTCAAGTATAGGTACCTACCGTCAATATTATATAACCTTACATTTATGATATTACTGCATTGAAATCACGGTCCAAAATTTGATCACTTCTTTGAAGTCGACCGTACTTTATATTTTGTGGAACTGCTTCCGAGTAACTTTATGGTGGATTATCGTGTGACAAAATAGGCTACACAAACACCGTTTACGCCTAATTCCAGCCAAAGGAACGGCAATAACTTTCTTAAAGTGTCCATTATTCATTCGCGCATTTTGTCGAATGGGACGCTTTATTTTGTTTGTGAGAGGGGTTTTAAGGGCGAGACACATACTATCCCCAATACACATACATTATACTCTAGCTAGCACTACCTGGGTTGTTTTCAAATAAAGTGTACCCTAGTTAAGGTAAAATTAAGAAACGTTAACTAGGGTACACTTCATTTGAAAACAACCCACCTACTTATAGGTATTACGTAAGTAACTTTACGTACTTTTGGGGTAAACTAAAGACAAAAGAATTTACGTAGTTTGTCCGTAGGGCAGCTGAAATTCAATCTGATGTCAATATCATGAGACTGACAGGGAAACTGAAACTTTTCTAACTTAAGGTGGTTCGATTGCCATACAAAACGTTATTTGACATTCGCAGGCTAACGGCGTGATATTTTAAGAAACTTATGTAACAAACTTTCATAAATTGGCTTCTTATTTGCGCCAAATTCCCCCTTTCCTAGAATAAGCTTTAATAAACTAGATTAATTTGAGAAATTGGTTTGGGACGTGATATTTTGGGAAAACAATTTTTCTCAAATTAATCTAGTTTAAACAAGTTTATTCTAGGAAAGGGGGAATTTGGCGCAAATGGGAAGCCAACTGATGAAAGTTTGTTACATAAGTTTCTTAAAATATCACGCCGTTAGCCTGCGAATGTCAAATAACGTTTCGTATGGCAATCGAACCACCTTAACGAGTATTAGCAAATACACCCTAACATGTAATTAGATTCCATCAAAGTTACCACTGTGTTGCCATTAAAATAAAACATTCAATAAATAGAAAAAAAAATTGAGAAATAATGGACAGCATTTATTGGTAGGTTTTTTTAATTACATCATTTATTGGTAATTTTAATTATTGTGTTAAAATAACCAGACTTCCTAAAACAATTGTAGTTTGATGGAATCTAATTACATATTAGGGTCCAACTGTCAAATAAATTTAATTGAAACACGTACCTAGAAGGTTCCTACTGCCGAAAGCGCGTTAAAAGTTTAGAATTTGTAACAGACCTCCAAATGTCACTCAAATGTAAATTTGCTCAAATCTCGATAGTTAAAGTGAATTTTTTTTTAACGGAAATCTTATCCTTAGGCCCACCGGTCCAGTAAATTCTATAAATTTCATTGCCACGTGCCACATTCGCTTCGAAATGAAAAAAAAACATGTATAATAAAAAACCGTCAAGTGCGAGTCGGACTCGCGCACGAAGGGTTCCGTACCATTATTTATAAAAAAACTATTTCATATTGTGTTTTTAGTATTTGTTGTTATAGCGGCAACAAAAATACATCATCTGTGAAAATTTCAGCTGGAACTATCACGGTATCAGTGAGATACAGCCTGGTGACAGACAGACAGACGGACGGACGGACGGACGGACAGCGTAGTCTTAGTATTAGGGTCCCGTTTTACTCTTTGAGTACGGAAAAAAGAAAGACAGAAAACATTTATTCGCGATAAATACATAAAACAAACTGCAGACACATACGCACATACCTACACACAACAGCACACAACACAATACTTACAATACAATACTTACTTACAAACAAAACACACACACAATAGTTTACTCGAAGAGTGACTCTATTATACTGAAAACGCTTACGCCTCCAAACAACGCCATTATTTTGTTTGTGTTGAGGGCAAATTGCGACGCGTACGCCGCACCACCTAATACCGCTCCACTTGGCCACACACGCGGCCTTATGTTATGTCTCCCTATCGGATATGCACTTTTGTTATTAAAACTGATAGGTATAAGTATAAGGCTTTACTCATAGCGAGAGTGGTTGAAACAGGGTACAAAACGCAGAGTCATCGTTATTTTTAAATCTGCCCCCACTAGCGGTCATTGCTCTTTTGTTGGCAAGAGTCCTTAATACATTATGTTGGTTCATGGATGACGAGGCTAAACCAACAGTAGAGGTGTAAGAAATTAAGTTTTTATTATCAAAATGACTCACAGTTCCTACAATCGTATAATAATCATGACAATCGAAATTTGGAGTTCAGATATTTTAGTCTCTATTGCATTTATTATATACTCCAGCGATAAAGATATCTTACATTTTTTAGCTTCGTACCTTTAGTTTTAGCACCGCTGAACAATATAAGTAATTTCTCGGTAGAGTACAAGAGCTTGTGAAAAGCACTAACTCGTACGTGTCGTACGTATACTCGTATCATTACAGTATCGGGAGTCCCACTGGAATACAAGATACAGAAGAACTTATAAGTAATTTCTCGGTAGAGTAAAAGAGCTTGTGAAAAGCACTAACTCGTACGTGTCGTACGTATACTCGTATCATTACAGTATCGGGAGTCCCACTAGAATACAAGATACAGAAGAACTTATAAGTAATTTCTCGGTAGAGTACAAGAGCTTGTGAAAAGCACTAACTCGTACGTGTCGTACGTATACTCGTATCATTACAGTATCGGGAGTCCCACTGGAATACAAGATACAGAAGAACTTATAAGTAATTTCTCGGTAGAGTAAAAGAGCTTGTGAAAAGCACTAACTCGTACGTGTCGTACGTATACTCGTATCATTACAGTATCAGGAGTCCCACTGGAATACAAGATACAGAAGAACTTATAAGTAATTTCTCGGTAGAGTAAAAGAGCTTGTGAAAAGCACTAACTCGTACGTGTCGTACGTATTCTCGTATCATTACAGTATCGGGAGTCCCACTGGAATACAAGATACAGAAGAACTTATATGCCTTTGTAGGTCGGTACATTAGCTGAAGATACCTACCCTCCACGACCCTTGTCTCTAGCAATCGGTTTTATGCTCATTTCCGAAACTTTGTTATTATCTCAGCCCAGTGGTCCGAACTCTGCAAATTCAATTTGCTTATTATTAAGTTTGCTCGACTATAAAAGCCGTTACTTTATTGTACTGAACGCTTACGTGCCTCGCTTTTTTCCGAATTTAATAGGTTCGAAGAATATTCTTACTTCACTCAGATTTTCTCCTTCGGCCAACGGTAAAGTGGGGAGGTCGAAATTTTATTTTCAATTACTGATTCCGAAGAAATTGAAAATGCAGCGCTGGAATTGCGGTATGAAATGTGAAGGATTTTTGCGACCGTGCCGATGAAATTGTACCGAATCAATTTCTGATAATTTGATTGAATTTGCAGAGGTTGTTATCCGATTTGGGAAATATTTCTTACACTGAGTAAAGATGAATGAATTGATTGGGGAAAGAATTTGGATATGAAGAAGTTTTATAAGGAATCTCGACCGTAGTAATAAATATGTAACAGGCATTGGCGAGCTTAAACCTCCCAAATTGTAGCTCAAAAAGTCTACATAGTCCTCATGACACGAGCAAACCAAATCAGTAGGGCTTAGGTATGACCCAGGAAAACAAATAAATATTTTTGTAAGTTAATCCTGTTTAAGTATAAATTTAAAACTATTATACAGTCATCATGTTCAGTCGTTTATTGGCCATTCTTGTTATAGGCCTCTTCCATATCCCTTTCATGTATGGTGACCTTGTGCCTTCAGCATCCCGTGTCGTCCTGCGTGTCGCCTGATATCGTCCACCCATCTTTTTCGAGGACGGCCACGGGATCTGGTGTTCATTCGTGGTCACTCTGGAAGCCGTTTTGTCCACCTACTCTTGTCCATACGTGCAACATGCTCCGCCCATCTCCACCTCTGTTTGGCAATTGTGGAGATCACGTCGTTCAAACCTGTCTTTTCCCTAATCCATTCATTTTTCTTGTGCTTACGCAGGTTCTGTGGGTCGATCACGTAACTTTTCTTACGAACGTTAGGTAGATTTAAATGTCATTTTTGAGCCGACCCGACGCTTGTCAAAAATTTGCACCACGTAACTCCGTACGTACGTTCGAAAACGGTTCAGGGACCGTACAGATCACTAGGTGAATGGGTATCGCCGTTTTGTTATTGCAAAGGAAACCCATTGAACGAATGGTTTGTCTTTAAAAGTTAATGCTGAAATAAATGTTTATTTGGTCATTAATGCAACGATTTTAGAAAAAAAATACAAGATTATAAATAAACTCACATTATTTTTACAAATACATATATCAACTGCATTAGCAGGAATAAACGAAACGCACTATTTTGATAAATAACCAAAGACAAAGTTACGTTTTGGAGGAAGACCTTCATAGTATTTAACTACCATTTAAAACCAATGTTGCATTCCAAATAGTGTTTATATATAGTTTTTGTATAAATAAAATACTTAATTGATTAACCACAACACATAAAATATAATTTCCAAATTAAACCCAAACATCTACTATGCAGCAAAGGTGGTGACAATTAATGCTAACATCACACTGACGCCAAGACCCGCGCAGATGGTACCTACAATGTTAAAAACTATAAATATATAAATATCAAACAAGGAATTCTTAACTAACTGGTAGCGTATTTCTCATATCATTACACACAAGGAAATTGCTTTGATATGACAAGGAATCTGAGCATTGTAGTGCATAGTTTCTATCGATAGTTTATATCGAATAGTTTGGTAAGAGGATGTTGATTTTCAATAATTTTTTTAATATTATTTTTTTTTAGAGCCTCTAGGTACAGCTTGTATTTATATTCTTGAAATTTCCAAGAACTATAAAAGAGTTCTCTGTTTTTCGATTGAAACGTATAAATACCTATTAAGATTTCGAGAGATTTGAAATTATTATTTATCCCTAAAAGCCAAAGGTTCTATACCTACACGGTTCTGAGATTATAGTGCGTGTAGCCATGGCGTATTCGAATGCTCTCAAAGGTTTAGACCAAAAACGCTCAAATAAGACAATTAGTGCTTATTACCGTCGTGAAGCCCCAGACTGTGTCAGGGATCGTAAGTAGGTACAATACATGACCTTCCTGCCCCGTGGTCAGACCAAGTTGCCACACTACTGGTGTGATCACGGATATTATTATTTATCCGTAGTCACACCACGCTTACACAAAGAAAGGTATGTGGTAATGTTTGTGAAGTCATTAGATTTAATATTTTTACCAAAGAGAATTAACTACTCATGTGCCAACTTGGTTTGACCACGGGCTGGTTAGGGTCAGGCTAAAATAAACATTACCCGTGATCTAATTAATCTTAATAAAATACCGTGGTCAAACCGGTGTGGCAACTTTGTGTGACCACGGGTCGGTAGGGTGTATCCGGACGTCTGCTTTGAGCACACACCGAACAGGGGGCTAGCAAAACTCTTTGCGAAGGTGCGTCGCGCGCCTCGACGAAGAAAGAGAGTAGAAATTTTCCTTAAAGCATTTCAGTTTTGGGGATGCGGAGTCGGTCTTTTCCACTCTAATCCACTGGAGAAATCCATAAAAGGATCTGTTTCTACACTGTCTCTTTTGGTTCCACTCTAATCCATCAATGGATCTGTTTCTACTTTTAGTTTCACGCTAATCCATTAATAGGGCAGATGCCCCAGTTGTGGCCGCTTTAAGACTGATTCAGTTTTCGGTATCTTAGTACACTCAATTTAAAGTTGAAAGTGGCCAAAACCGGCCCAGTAGCCAGAACCGGGGCATCTGCCCTACCTAAAAAATCCTCTATTCACAAACTCAAACTCAAATTGCGTTGCGATCGCGTATAACGCTAGGTAGGGGTATGTTAGGTTCGTTAGGTAGCTTCAGATGCTCGAAGGGCAAACTGCCCAGAAATAGGAGCCCCACGCAACAGCTAATTAAGTAACGAAAAAAAATATCTATATTACTTTATTAAATTAGTTAATAGTTAAATCGCTGAGCCATCGCGATTATAAATTAGAATGCAATATAAAAAAAGCTATGTAAAATAATCCATCGCGATAATGGATTAGTGTGGAACAAAAACTAGAAACAGATACATTAATGGATTTCTCCAGTGGATTAGAGCGGTATAGTGGGTGGAGTCACTTTGTATTTTTTTACGTCATACCTGGCCATAAAGTAGCAATTACCGCACACTTCCTGGTTAGGGTGAGACGTAAAATTTTGAACTCGCCACAGGCGGTAATAAAGAAAGCCTCACATCGCATATTTATCGGCCTTGCCTTCGGCTCGGGCGTCAAATACTTGCGATCCGAGACATTCTTTGTTTTACCACCCTAGGTACTATTAAATATCTACATAATTAAAAAAATCTTATATAGTTATCAGTTTTCTCGTGGTTCCACTGATTTACCCACCAGTGGGACCACGAGGGAGACTTGTTTCTCGTGGTCCCACTGCTATTTCTCTACTCCCTGTATAGTTTTTTTTTATTCGTGACATACGAACGCTGCGCTGCTGGGGGCTCGAAAAAAAAAACAAAAATTATTTAAAACTATTTTAATTAATGAATTACAATAAAATAGATATGACGATAGTTGGAGGAATAACGTAAAGTGAACGATTTTTACATTTTACACTGATCCAATAAAGTAAACACGGGCCACGTTCTGATGATGCATTACCACGTGGTCTTGCATTTGCCGAATTGTTATTTATTTTCATGTAAGTACCTATCCTCTCTGACCCACGGCACAACTACGCTGCTCAACTGGTTGAGCCGTTGGAAATTTAAATTCCCCATAACACAAGTAAGTTACCAATGACTCCACGCAATACTTATTAAGAAACACGGCACAAATACGCTGCTCAACTGGATGAGCCGTTGGGAATTTAAATTCCCCATAGCACACTAAAGTTATTAACAATCATGTTATTGTTTTAAAAACATTTGCAAAAGAGGACATACTCGTAATGTGATATATGAACTTATTAAATACCTTTCCACCTCACTAGCTCGGAAAGGCCTTTTTGTATGTTTGTTAACTATTGAGAAAATCGCTTTTTATCCACATGTGAAGAAAGTAGACGTAGAACGTTAAAAGTACTATGACGTAGAACGTTAAATGTTTATTTTTGTTTTTTGTAGGTATATTTTATGACATATTTTTGTTTAACTTTTATTTTTAACTTTTTAAACTTATTTTTTCGTTTTTTTTTTTACTTTTTACTTTTTTTTTTTTTTTTTTTACTTTTTTTAAAACTATTTTTAAACTTCATTTAACTTTTTTTTGTTATTTTTTTTGTTTTTTTTTACTTTTTGTTTACTCTTTTTCTTATTTTCCTTGCTGTAGTGAGGTGAAAAGATTTGTGTTATACACAGGTGAAAAGTTATTTTACGTCTCGTGTGTTGAAACACTCGCTACGCTCAGGATTCTATTTTTGAACCACTCGCTTCGCTCGTGGTCAATCATGGAATCCTTTCGCTAGCTCGTGTTTCAAATGAACACTCGCAGGTAAAATACAACTTTCCCCCCTTGTATAACAAATAACTATTTAGTACGCTTTTTTAGCACCAGTTGTCTTGTATGTTAAAAATTCGCAAGTGCCACTATTTTTCATTAAACATGACTAAGAGATGAATTTCACAATATAAAATCATTATTCCGAAAAAAGTATCAGGAGACCATTAATAGGAGGTTCTGGTTATGAAAATGGGAAAAAAGTCGCGGAGCGGGGGTCCGTCAAAGCTGTCGAAGTACTAGGAGACCATTATTTAACATACCTAATAAAATTTAATTCCTTACCGTGCATTAATAGGAGGTTGAAATACCTATGTTTTTTGTCAGAAGTAAAATAATATATTTACTTTATTACTTTATTCGAACTTTGTTGTTGAACTAGACAACAATATTCGAATTATTAAAATTTTCTAAATATTAGAAATGATTGCATTAAAGAGTTGAAATAATTGGAATATTTCCCTTTATTGCTGTAGTACCATTGGATAGTACCATAAATGGAACTAGTGACACACTTGTATATCGCTCCCTAAAGTTTTCCTAAAGGTACTTGAAAACAACAGTGTGTCACTAGTACCTACTGTTATTATTATCGGACAATGGTACTAAGAACTGTGGTCTTTAGTACCATCGATGGAACTAGCGATATACAAGTGTGGCACTAGTTCCATTGATGGTACTATCCAATGGTACTACAGCAATAAAGGGGAATATTTTTGTCTAATTAGATCAACTGTTTGAACTTCCAGTTTAACTTAGTGGAATAGAGGTATTTTATTATAGGCAACTGTACAAATATCTGCCGTTTTTGGAATCTGCCGTTTAAATAATAACCACTCAGGAAAAAGTTCTCCCAATTACCTTTATCTTTTTTTCTAGAATTTATTCTACCACTTTATGGATTTTTTACGTGCAATGAAGTAAATACTACATTACAGTAAAATTTCATGAAAACCGATTTATCGTATACCTATCTTTTCTTAATTGCTTGAAACATTAAAGTTGTGTGCCTGGGCCGGAGAACAATCGTAGGTGACTAATTGTGCCATCAGTCAGGGAAATCAGTAATTCCCAATGATCAAACTTTCTGTCAAATTGTGTCTTGAGTACATACATTTTCCCCATGAAACAACTAGGTGTGCTATGGGGAATTTAAGTTCCCGTTCGCTCAACCAGTTGAGCAGCGTAGTTGCGCCGTAGGTCAGAGAGGGTAACTATATCTCCTTTATTCAACTTTCATATTACGTTAGGTTTTTACAACAATTATATAAAGAAGTAAAACTTAAAACTATACATACAATACATAAAATCATTATAAAAAGCTAAGGGTGCCGCTGGCAGCGAGTCGGAGCCTAAGCTTCCAGTTTTTTTTATTTTTATTTTTTATATTTATTTATTAGAATAAAAAATATTTTTGATTTTATTTTTAGTTATCAGGGCAGTAGAGAGAGGAATCGGTTCGCCCTTGTTAGACCTAACAACTTTAGCCCTAATGTTTCATTAGACCTAATGCATCACTAGATCTAATGCATTTTTTTTCTTAAATAGTAAACTTTATAGGATTATTGCAAGACAAACCTAACTTATATTTGATGAAATTCAAAGTAAACCCGAAAAGTTCACTGTTTCGAAGGAAAATGCATTAGGTCTAGTGAAACATTAGGGCTAAAGTTGTTAGGTCTAACAAGGGAGAACCAGAGGAATCTCCTGACTGTCCGCGCAGTGCCGCCTTCTGTAGGTATCTAACCCTTGACCCAGCCATCTAGCAAGAGTCTCTTAAGGTGTTGGTCGAGACTCTTCGCGATTAAACCGTTTTCCGAAACGACAATTGGGAAAATGATCGTCGAATCAACATCCCACATGGCGGTTACCTCGTAAGCCAGGACTTGCCTCTAGGTACTTGCTGGCTTTGTCCTTCTCGGCCTTCACAAGGTTGTCGTCATGGGGGCTGGTGATGTCGTCGAGTACTGGCTGGCGTTTCGATCGATCTGTCATCACGATACCAGGCATATTAGCTAGAATAGTCATGTCTGTGATGACGGATTGATCCAAATAGAGCGTGGCACGATCATTTTCGAGAACTGGAACAGGCTGTACTTATAGTCAGGGCTTTCGAAGTCAACAAGACCGTTTAGCAGAGCAAATTGCTGGTGAATAATCCTGGCTACAAGATTATGCTTGTCCAAGTACTCGTCGTAAGCAGGATGGCCATAACCGGACATAATCCCCTCTCCTCTCCCCGGGACGGTGGCATGGCAGACAGATATCGACTGTACTGTCCTACAGGATATATTTCCGGTAGTTGTATGTCATGGTAACTTCTTCCGCTATTGCATAGACAAAAACTTCGGTTTCCCCGAAGAGATCCTCGAAACGTAGCCAGTTCACCGATGCGAGCAGGTCTGTGAGGGTCTTGTAGAACCGCCCGTGTAGCTCCTTGCTGTAATTAATAACCATTAACCAAAAAAGAAGCGTTTCTGTATTATGGCAATCGCTGTGCGTTGAGCTAGTGCAGATGGCGTGTGGAGTGCCTCAACAACCATGGTTTGCTTTGGTGTTTTTTTTTTTTTTTTTCATTTATTTACTACAAAAAACAATACAAAAGAAAACATTTGTACAGCGGACAAAGCCGTAAAGGTTTATCTGCCGCTGTATTCGCTCTTTAACTAATTAAATATATATTTTTTTACAGGGGTGCAGTTCTATTTTAGCTAATTTAATATTATAGTTACTTACAATAGTAGGTACTTAGTTAATTACTATTGGCCGTATTCATTTAACTCGAGGATTTAACATGCGTACCCATGCGTTTCACTTCAACTGTGGGTATAGTGACAGATGGTTTTTATACCTAAGAGGGGTTGCACTTAGCGACTTTCTAAAGGGTAGCAAACGCGAGACAGTGACGATAAAGATGATTTTGACAGGTGATCTATCGCTACGGATAGTATCTTGCGACATTCACGCGTTCGTGATACGCGCATTTGTATCGCTACAAAAAGTCGCGTGAATATTTCTAAAATATCGAAATTTTAAAATCTGTGAATCGTGGTATTTTTCATTAGATAAAATATCAGATCTAGGTATAATATACCTAGCCGAGGGAGCCAGCCTGTGGGTAAGGCCGTAACAGCATTTTGTCTTTTTGGCACATTAACATCCCTGTAAATTATTTCCGCTTTGTCATCAACTACTCATTGAGACAATTCTAACGAGCCCACACTCAACAGGGTTACGTCGGTTAAGTACCTAGGTACTGAATTCCAATGGCCACATTCTGTCTCCATCATCAGATCAGTTCGATGGTACCATAATATTGGATTGATTGTCATCCAAACTATACTCATACCCAAAATTTCAGCTCAATCGGATTACGATAACTGGTTCCAAATTCAGTCGCAAGATTTGTCGCACAGTAACTAACAAACGACAACTCATGTTAAACAGAAGCTTGTAATAAGAGAATAAGTTACTATGAAAAAAACATTTTTGATAGAAGCTTTTATTGCAAACTGTATTTTTTTGTATATCGTTATTTACTACTCAATTATAGACGATTCTAAGGAGCCCAAACTCAACGGGGTTACCCCGCTATAGTACTGAATTCCCATGGCCACATTCTGTCTCCATCATCAGATCAGCGCGATGGTACCATAATATTGAATCATCATCCAAACTTTGCTTATTCCCAAAATTTCAGCTCAATCGGTAGAGGTTGAAAGATTTGTTCCACACTGACAAACGAACAGGTCAAGTTAAATAAATAAAAGCTTGTAACATGAAAAAAAGACAGGCTCGCGATTCTACAGGTCACAGACTCACTAAATAGTTTTTAAGGTGGTTCGATTGCCATACAAAGCGTTATTTGACATTCGCAGGCTAACGGCGTGATATTTTAAGAAACTTATGTAACAAACTTTCATCAATTGGCTTCCCATTTGCGCCAAATTCCCCCTTTCCTAGAATAAACTTGTATAAACTAGATTAATTTGAGAAAAATAGTTTTCCCAAAATATCACGTGACAAACCAATTTCTCAAATTAATCTAGTTTATGTAAGTTTATTCTAGGAAAGGGGGAATTTGGCGCAAATGGGAAGCCAATTTATGAAAGTTTGTTACTTAAGTTTCTTAAAATATCACGCCGTTAGCCTACGAATGTCAAATAACGTTTTGTATGGCAATCGAACCCCCTTAATAAGTTTACATCAGTCAAGCGGCTTATTCGAAGTATAATTACTGTAAGTTAAGTACCGATAAAGACATATTCTGAGCATTCAAAGTAAGCCGCATTGACTATACCTGCATACTATTATGGAAATACTTAGATAAATGATTACCATATAAAGCAGCTTTAACTATCTATGTATATTTTTCAACTGCGACAGATAGTGTTACATTAATTCGGAGTACAATGCTCCTCGCATCACATGAACGTCGTTGCTGCAGACCATGTTTCATCGTCGTGTTATTATTTTCTGCCTGAAAGTGCCGTATGTAAATTTCAGTTTGTTCCTTTTATTTCAAGAAGCGCTAGTTGATATCAACTTATAGATAATTTACTTTAAAAACAAAGTTTTAACCGATTTCAATTCAGTACTCCGCCAAGCCACATGAACATTTCCACATTTATTTTCCAATTTACCACATGAACTGATTTCTGAGAGCAAACACGTTGATTATTAGAGAAAATAACCAAATCGCTGTATGTGGCCCGATAATATTTGAGGACTTCCGTCAATTCCTCAAGGATCTCAGAATCACCTTTGGCACCTCTTTGTTTGCTATATCAACGGAATGATATCGGAATCGGTGACGTACTTTTATAGTTTGAAGTACATCATTGACAAGTGCCACAAGCCATATGTGGTCTTCATCATCACTTCCACTTCACCAAATTTATGATTTCCGTATACACGAGTTATATTAGAAAACACCGAAATTAATACACGCGTGCCTTATATATTTGAGGAGTTCCCTCAATTCCTCATGGTTCCCATCATTCAACTGGAGTTTTGAAAACAATGGGACCAACCTGGAAGCATATACTTTCAATTAAAAAAAGAATGGTACGAATCGGTTCATAAATGACGGAGTTCTGAGGTAACACACTTAAAAAATAAAAATAAAAAATACAACCAAATTGAGAACCTCCTCCTTTTTTTTGAAGTTGGTTAAAAAAAGGGTCGTTACGATAAAATATGGTTACTATGCTATGCTTATATCTACTCGGGTTTGAGAGAGTAAGGGCACAGCGGAATGTCATCTCGCTCATTAATATTTGGAGCAGCCCAACTGAGGAAGCACGGCCTCCACCAGTTACGACCTACCAGAAGTCAAGACCTTACAGGAGATAGCAGCCGTAATAATACCACTACTTGCTCTATTGGTGGTGTGTCAATTTCAAATGGATATTGTAGCTTCAAATCGTAAGCGTGTACTAATATAATGCAGCTCTCGGAAGTGATTATTAGTTTAACCAAAATAAAAGATAACACACGGGAATTCCCGTGTGGTGTCGGGTTAGAATAGCTCCACCCCCTTATTTCCCGTGAGTGTCGTAAGAGTCGACTAAGGGAACAGGGTTGAAGTGTGTTGTGGGCGATGGGCTAGCAACCTATCACTTCGGTATCACAGTTTGTCGATATTTTTACCCACATTTATGCTAAAAGTAGCACTGGAAAACAAGTTTCATGTGCTCTGCCTACCCCTTTTAGGGATAAAGGCTTGATTGTATGTATGTTTGTATGTATGTAGACGATAACATCGTAAAGAAACCTACTAGAAATTTAAAGCTGGGCATGCATTGGGATAAATAGTGCCCTGCCATGAATCAGAGAAGAATTATCCATAATGTGTAATTTTTATTTTTATTTAAGTACAGTCAGCAGCAGAAATAGCTAAGCGGGCCGGGTGTTCAAAATGACCTGCACACGACTTTATTATTAAGAAATTAAGAGTGTGTGTAGGTCTCTGACGGTGCTTGATAACATGTAAATTGGGTTTATGAATAAATTGAACATGAATTTGAAGACCTGTACTGTAAAGGTGGTGTGGAGACGAGAGAATACAAGTATTTATATCGATCTAATACATGAATAGAGGTTAGTCCCCAGTGGCATATTCTTTGGTTTTGAATATGATGACGATGACTTTATATTAGTTCTGTGGCACAGTGAAAGTATTACTCTGACCAAAGATGTATATAACTTGGTGTCCGTCACTTACAGATGCATGTTGTGGGCATCAATCCTTTGTTATTTTGGAATATCTTTAGCATTTCGGTGAAGGCTAACAACGTAAAGTAACCTGCCTGCATCTGCGAAGAAATTCAAAGATTAATACTACCACTCATCCATGGGAGCAGTTAAAGTGCAGGGTGGTGACAATAGTATATGAGCCATGAGTCAAATCTTCATCTTTAAATCTAACATAAGTTTTGTATTCTCAAGACATTAAGCAGTTGCTACTTCAACGAAATATCAATACTGTGGAATACCAACTTTTCAAAGAGGAGTTTCATATGATCTCTGTATTTATTTATGGCAGTTCCACCTCTATACATTTGTAACTCACGAGATTAAATACATAATTTGCTTTAGAAAATACCCAAATACCGCTATTATGAGTAATTGAGTATACCTAAATCGCAATAATTGCTTCGACGAGTCGTGGGAAGTAGCATGAAGTCACAAACAACTCCAGGGTTGGGTGGTGACGGTGACAATAGTCCATGAGCCATTAGTCCCATTTTCATCTTTAAATCTGACATCGATATTAAGTACGAGTACTTGCTACTTCAACAAAATGTCAACATTGTGAAATACCTAAAACCATTCATTGATTTTATTTTTCTGGTAAAGGTCGCGGGAGTCCGCTGGATGCGGGTGGCGCAGGACCGGTCATTTCGGCACTCTTTGGGGGTGGCCTATGTCCAGCAGTGGAAGTCTTTCGGCTGATATGATGATGATGATGACGTTTCATTGAGAAATTTCATAGGATATCTGTGGTCATTTCAGGCAGTTCCACTTCTCTTAATTTGAATATTTGAGAGTAAATATATAACTTGCTTTAGGAAATACCCAAATCGCTATATGAGTTATTGATACCTAAATTGCCATCCCTTAAGTAACACACACTTGAAGAATACTAGACATTTTAGTAAGCTACAAAGAAAATGCTTGTTTACATATACCCAAATTGCTTTGATAATATGAGTATACCTACATCGCTATATAGACTACTTAACGAGTTTCATTGATTATCCATGGTTTCCATCTTCAGATCTTAATGATGTTTTTTTATCAGGCCACTCCTAAAGTATACTCTTTATCATCATAATAAGTATAAGTGTACTATATAATATATATGTTATTTGGCTTATATTTGGAGCAGTCCAACAGGTGAATTAAGTACCTTCACCTTACAGAAGACCGCAACCATAATAATACCCCTACTTGCTTTGTGGGTATTTGATGTTGTCTTCCTGGTGGTGATTTTAGCCAAAGCATCCGTGGATGCGCTGTTTTCCAAGGACACCTGCATGTTTTGAGCTAATCTAGCTATCAACACAATGAATCCTCAAATCAATAAAGAGTCGGCAGCGCACTTGTGATTATTTTGTAGTGGCAAGCGTCCATATTTCAAAATTGTAGGGTCTGATGGCAGTCGTTTGAAGAAAAAAAACCGGCAAGTGCGAGTTGGACTCGCGCACGAAGGGTTCCGTACCATTATCTATAATAGTACATTGTGATACAAGTGAGCTATGTTGATTATTACATCAGAGGCGGAATTATTTATCACGCGAACCGCAGGTAAGACGCACGGACAGGACGGACGGACGGACGGACGGACGGACGGACGGACAGACAGACAGACAGACAGACAGACAGACAGACAGACAGACAGACAGACGGACGGACAGACGGACAGACGGACAGACGGACAGACGGACAGACGGACAGACGTACAGACGGACGGACAGACGGACAGACGGACAGACGGACAGACGGACAGACAGACAGACATACAGCTAAAATACGCGAGTGACCCGTTATCAATATATTTTAATATGGTCGTCTATTACTCGTTAACTAGTTATGCCTACTTATCTGTGATAGTTTTCGTGTTAAATGCATTATATGTTCAACTGCCATGATTATTTTCATATACCCGGTAACCATTTAGCCGGCAAGGGGCCATACACGACTCTAATAAAAACCGGCCAAGTGCGAGTTGGACTCGGGCACGAAGGGTTCCATACCATTATCAATAAAAGTATTTATTTTTTTCAGTTTTTATTATTTGTTGTTATAGCGGCAACAGAAATACATCATCTGTGAAAATTTCAACTGGAACTATCACGGTATCAGTGAGATACAGCCTGGTGACAGACAGACGGACGGACAGCGGAGTCTAGGTGGTAATAGGGTCCCGTTTTACTCTTTGAGTACGGAACCCTAACGAGTGCCTACGCCAAAAACATTAGCTCATATCGTAAGCTGACCGCAGATACCTTAGAATGCAATTAATCATACTGAAAGTTTAAATCCTGTGATCCTGTCTCATACTAATGCGTTATGCAGAACTTAGGTGTATACGGAATAATATATTTAGCATTTCGGAGAAAAATAAATTTCAGCGTACATTTGCGATGACATTCAAAGGTCGGGCATGGCACGGGCTAGCATGGGGACTATACGTTGTCCATTCCTACTAATCCATGAGGACCATGAGAGGAGTTCTGTGCCCACTGCCCAGCAAGGGAGTAGAGTGAAGTCACAGAACAGGATAATAGCATTACATAGTAAAGTCACAGACAACACCAGGCCATGGTTATGATGAATCATCATCAGATCAGAGTGATGGTACCATGATATTATGACGATGATTATTAGCTACCTACTTGTATACAAAGTGAAAACTGTCGCTCCGCTCACCGCAGCAAAGTCAAGGAAGACCGCTTAATAAAGCCGAGTAAAATGAATTCGATAAGCTCGAGATATTATGAAACAGTCGAATAGCCAAATAACGTAATGCTGAGTATCATAATATGACATATTTAGTTATAGGTACTTAACTATAAGTACTTACCCCCTAGCGTTTTCTCTCTCTAGAAAGCAACGGTTGTACTTCGTAATTTTTTGAGATATTTGAATGGGATTTTCGTCACCAGGCATAATTTTTTGCCTTCTTTCTTTTGAAGTAATAATCAATTTTAAGTCTACACCCCTATTGTAACTACATCGGTTTTTATCTTTATATTTACATTAAAAATCTTCCAATTTTTTCCTGACTTAGTTGACTTTTCAAACTGTCAACGACTGTGATTATGCTTTGTTTTCAATGACGCATTGTCTGTTTTCTTTACAAGACCTCTTTGGTTTAATCTAGCAAATGATACACAACGACTACGTTCGAACTTTTTGATGGATTTATAAATATTATGCACAGGGTCGTATTTACCCTAGGGTCAAGGGGGCAATGGCCCGCGGCGGCAGGCTCCGAGGGGCGGCCCGAGCCGCTCCGAGGGGTGGCGCGAGCCACCAAAACTTACTGGCCCGGGGCGGCAAAACTTACTGGCCCGGGGCGCCAAATCATTAAA
This sequence comes from Epinotia brunnichana, assembly GCA_963854355.1. Classification (NCBI taxonomy): domain Eukaryota; kingdom Metazoa; phylum Arthropoda; class Insecta; order Lepidoptera; family Tortricidae; genus Epinotia; species Epinotia brunnichana. Next base: position 56,310,718 of record OY977936.1, read on the forward strand.
TACACCTCTGATTATGCATTAGAGGGAGCATGCTGTATTTCCATCTTATTCAGGTGTCCATAGACAAAATGATGGGTAGTATAATTTTAAATGTTGGGCCCACATCAATGAAAAAATCGTTTGATTTTTGGTAAGATGCCTAAATCTCTCGAACACTCCTCTCCTATTTTCGACTTCTTACTACGCGTACTCTTAGAATAAATAAGTTAATTTGATAGTTAACTTAGGCTTACTTTTCAATAATTTGGCGCTTTAGTGATAAAAGTAATACAGCTTTTAGGTATGAAGCCATAAAATAGGTACACATCGTAGGCAATACATCTTTAATTAGATATATGACCTTACCTTAGTGCTTGAAAAAGTTTCATGATATTTGAAACGCTCAAGGTCATTAGGTATTATCACCTCATGATTATCGCCGTAAAAGATTGACAAAACACAAGATTTTTTATGAAATAAAATTCAAAGCCTGTGTCTTTATACGTTTTTAACCAAAGCAAATTCTAATAATCATTTATTTTGATAATATTTGCTGAGATAATAATGACGAAAATACGCCGTGATGACGTTGAATATGGACCCAACTACTTTGATTTAATGCAAATTCCGATACTGGTTATTTTAGCAAAAATATAGCATTAAGTTGTATCTTAAAAAGACGACAGTCACTAAATGAACACGATGTGTAGACAACAAGCCATAATCGCGATGACTATTGCCACTTTTTTGATTGTCGGAAAAACCATAAAAGGCCTTTCTGCCAGAAAAGTAGTTAAAAGCAGAAGCAGCATCATCCACGTTGTTGCAGATTTTCCGGATCACCTAAAACCGAAAGCAATACACATTGTTGCACGAGTGTTTAACTTTGATTTGATAGGTACTTACATTTATTACTACAATATTGACCACCAGCAGTTTAAGGAGATTTTGAGAAAGGTAGACAAACGGAAACTGCGCCACTGGCTGTTGTACAGTCAAACTCATAAGTAGCTTTTTAGTATTTCACAACTTCGTATGGTATGTTAGTTCACGACACGGTAGGTATACGGTATGGTTGACATTATTTAATGTGGCCCACTGTATGTTTATAAAACTGTCAATGGAATTGGAACCTTGGACGGTAGAGTTACTTTTTGAATGGACTAGGTACTTTGATGCAATTCGGCCAATTCAACTAATGTCTTGTATACACGCGGTGTTCAGCCTCTTATGAGGCAGGCCATCAGCGACAAACTGCTAACTTACTGCTAACTACACCGAAGAAGGTGCCTACATTTGTGGTATTCATTTGAAACTGAGTTTAAGCCGATATGATATTTAAGAAATAAAGAAATAATATGTTAAATCAGGCAATATTTTAATGCGGCAGGCTATGGAACTCTAAGTATAATAAATTAATTGCAGTTTAGGGCTAGCTAGGTCCATGTTCACGGCACAGCTTCGTCAACGTGTAATGGCGCAGATTGGCACCCCGTGGAAACGCACGTTGCTGCGCCGTGTGTTTATATTTTTCACGAAGTGGCAACGTCTTTTCTACGGTACCGTATTATGTAGATGCACGGTGTCTCGTGGTACCAACACTAAGCAAAATATCACATTGCCAATGGTACACACACACACACAGCATCGAATCAACTGACGTTGCGGCACCATAGAATACGAGCATAATACTGTGAGTTTTTACTCGGGATTAGGTGTCAAAGCGGACCCCGGACTCCTTTAGGGCACAACCGGGAATAACGCTAGGAACATGATGACTGTGAGCTTTTACTCGGTACGGCGCTGCAACGATAGCTCCTACGGCGCCACGCCGCACCATATCACGGTGACAGAGTGTCGTGCGATTGTGAATGGCCGAGCCCTTACCTCATGAGTGCCTACTTATCCTACATCGACATCACAGAATAAGTAAATTATTCTGTGATCGACATCCATGTATGAAGCAACGCACATGGCGTCAAACGTACCGACGTGTAGGGCGCGCATATGAAAACATACATGTTTCTGGGTGCATGTTTCTGTAGTGCACCCTATTTGTATTTGAATCATGTACAATTGTACATCGGCACCGCCAACATTTCTTTCCGTCGGTACAGCTTTTAAATTCTTTCTCTCCTTATCGTTGATGCTCAGCATCGCATGATCATCTTAGAGATCTGCTTTATCTGAAACGAAGCACATAACACAGCAAATTAAGTGAGATCAATAACAAATGTGAGTAAATACCATATGACATTTACCACTTCTTACTTTTCATTGTTTGCTTAGTGCTTCTGATATTCTGTAGGTACTTTTGTACTTCATCGAGTATTTCGGCGGCATTTCAAATAACACTTCAATTTGAAATATATCACTTTAAAATTAATGTATTATAACGATAATCTTTGTTCACAATTTGTTTGATTCTTTTGACATGACAGATATGATGACTTTGTCAGTCTGGGGCGTACAGAATTGAATTTTGATCACGCCCTGCAAGGGTGTTTTAATTTGCGGTGCGCTTTCTAGTTTCCCTTTTCAGAGATTAGCGCGTTAGTGGACTGTATGTAGGTATCCAACCGTGTGGTCTATTGTCGTAGCTACTTGATGCGAAATTGTGCAGGAAAGTTAGCTGCCTTTGGAAATCGGAACAGGTGGATGAATCAGCTAACAGAAGGTTATAGGAGCCATGCGCACTTACTTGTGATTTGGGTGAACTCCTCCTTCACGCTAGCGTTTCGTGGCACACCATGTGCTCGTGTGGGGCGCGCAGCGCAATCCCAAATTGTCCAAAAACACCTTCACTTCACGAACAGTCGAACACCTTTTAATGCTGAGCTGACAGCATATATAGTTTTCAAACGATGTACAGAGATTTGCGGCGGATTTAATAAGATTTAATGTCTTTTATCAGCGGAGGATGTTACACGCACGCAGGAGAGAATTCAACAACACTTTACTCTCGCCAGGTGGGGCGAGCGTTGCGCACACGTCGTGTATGTGACAAGGACGAAGCGATATATCAGTGCGCATGTTGGAAAGGGATGATGTAGGTATAGGAATCGCGAGTATAGACACGACAACAGATTAAAGTCGGACATACCAACATACGAAATCCAACATCTCCCCCGGCTTGAAGGGTTCCCTTCAAAGAGAAAAATAATAATTATATACATATGGATGTACATAGGAAAAGATGATATCGCACCATATAACTAAAAACAAGCGAAGTGTACAATTTACCTATCATTAGGTAATTATACTAAAAGAATTACTATTTATGGTAACTTAAAATATATATATGTATACATAGATATGTATGTGGTGGCAACCCTACTGCGTAGGCAGCGGGCACAGCCGAACGATCGGTCGCTCGAGCGTACCGTTGCGGGTCCGCACTTCAGCAACGCGGACAACACCGTCTCGCCCAGGGAATACACGAGTTATTATTCCGAGCGGCCACTGCAAGGGTGGCGCGTTAGCAACGTTTATTAAAAACTATTGTTCCCACCGCTATCGGCTTGTCTGGAGTATTCCATTTCTCTCTGCTTTGTAAGTTGTGAAGATACTCAACTCGGAACCGTTTCCAGAATGATTGGACAAGCGAGTCTAGCATTGAAAAACGAGTTAATTGATTCGGTCGCTCCTGGCTTAAGTCGGCGGCGGGCAAACGCGGCAACGGCGAGGTTGACATGCAATGAGCTGGCGTTAGCGCGGTGGGTTCTGACGGGTCAGAACTTAGTATATAAAGAGGGCGGCTATTAAGAATTGCTTCGATCTGAGTAAGCACGGTAAGTAATTTTTTGTATGTCAGGATTTGAACACGATGAAGATGAGTTTTAAAGCATTTAATGTTACCTCCCCAAATGCCTCCAAAATGAGGCGAGTTTGGGGGGCTCATACGCCAAGTAATTCGACTTTTTGCAAGTTCTTCCTTGAAATGCGTATAATACGGATCAGACTGAAGAAACGTGTGAAGCTCATTAAGGTAAGATTTAGAAGTTGCAAAATTATTTTGATATTGAGCAATATTTGCTACAAAAGTTGTGAATCTGTGAGGTGAAGAGTGCACCCAACATAAGACAACTTCAGAGTCAGAAAATGCAAACGTATCCGTAATTGGATGACGCTGAGACAAAACATCGTCAAACTCGACACCGAAATGAAGCGGAAATTTACGAGCTGAAACCAGTGGAATTTCACTGACGAACTGCTCCCATAAATGCGATATGTGCGGCGGTGGCAAATCATCGCAATCCATCCCTAAAAGCCATAGTTCCTTTAAAGGAAACTTGGAATAAGGTATGACAGGGCCGACGAGTGCTAGCACGTCATACAAACGAGCAGTAGCTGAAAGAATAGAACGTTTCGTGCCACTGAGTTGCGGAGGAGAAACGTCAAAGACAAATTCATCCGAAGCGGGAAGCCGTCGAAGACCAAGAATCTTCAAAGTGTCGCCGTCACCGAAGGAGACGTCTTCCGACTGGCGGTGAGATATGGGGATGTGCTCTAGCAACTGCGGAGAGTTGTTAGTCCATTTGACCAGATCAAACCCGCCAGCCTCGAAGAGACTGATTAGTTGATTCGCTATCGCAACTGCTTCCTCGGATGAAGAAGCAGAGGAAGCTAGATCATCCATGTAAACGTCCCCTCCGAGAACGGCGGCAGCGTGCGGGAATCTCTCGCGTTCGTCATTAGCGAGCTGGCGGAGCGTGCGAAGCGCGAGGAATGGCGAAGACCGGAGTCCAATGCAGACCCGGTTGAAATGATACATCTCCAAAGGTACTTCAGGCGAAAAGCGATACAAAAATCGTTGAAAAGAGCGGTGGTGCGGATGTACTTCTATGCATAAGTACATTTGGCGGACGTCAGCGAAAAAGGCAACGCGGAATATGCGAACATTCAAAAGAATGTGAAAAATGTCTGCTTGCAAATTACAGCCAGTATGTAGGATGTCGTTTAATGACAGTCCACTGTCTGATTTGCAGCTACCGTCCAGAACTTGGCGGATTTTTGTCGCGGATTTGTCGTTCCGGATGACCGGGTGGTGAGGTATACAAAACCCTGGCGTAGAGGACTCTTCGGGCGGAACCAAAGAAATAATCCCCTTATCCAGGTAATTCCGAATGACGTCATCATTTTTGTCGCGGAGTTGCGGGTATTTTAAGAAATGATTTTCGAGCATCGAAAATCTTCTTTTAGCGGTTACAAAAGAATTGCCCAGATTATCTGGCGTTTGCTTGAAGGGAAGATCGACTGCGTAAGAACCATTATCGTTACGCGTCGTCGTTGCGGTAAATATTTGTTCACATGCCTTGTCATCGGGACGTAGAAATTTCTTTGAGGGTACTTCCTCCAAGTTCCAAAACTTTTCTAAAGTTTGGTTAAGCGGTTCGTGCGTAAACGCACAGAGAGCACGAGTCGCGCGCGGAGGTGACGTCACAGTGACGTCCCCCATTATGACGTAACCCAGGGTGGTTTCCAAAGCCGAAGGCAAGCCGGCACTTCGGACTTTGTCAGAAAGTAAGATGTCACAGAATAAATTTGCTCCTATAAGCATATCAATGGGCCCGGGCTCATTAAAACAATCATCGGCCAGAGGTATATTCTTAAAACAATCAAACAAAGATATGTCGATAGGCGAGTCAGGCAAGTGTGACGTAATGGATTCCACCACCAGAGGCTGAATAGTGTAAGAGTTATCGCCATTACTGTCGAATCGGGAACTAAATTGCACTATTGACATCCCAAGTATTTTTTGGGACGAACCCCCAATACCTTGAACCCTGGCAAAACGATTCTGGTTCGAAATCGGTAGCGCTAATCGATTACAACACTCGAGCGTTATATAATCAGATTGGCTTCCAGGATCGACCAGAATCCTTGCATAATGAACCTTACCGCTTGCGTCATAAAGTCGAATTTTTGCGGTCCCTAATAAGGTTGTTTTATGCATAAGCGTTCTCAAGTTATCATCATCATTTGCACTCCGAGCCGACAAATGATTCAACGTTGAGTCATGCCTCAAACCATTATCAACCCTATCGGCCGGGTGATAAGATTGCAAATTGCTTGCCACCCCGTTACTACTGCTAGGCCGCGGTGTGGAATTCGCCTTGTCAACAAAAGTGTTGGTACTGGTTTGATGCGAGTTAGGTAAATAAGTTTGTTTATGCGGCGGATTAAAATGTAATAACGTGTGGTGCTGTGCATTACATATACTACACGTTCTGTGTGACATACAAGCGGAAAATTTGTGTTTATAACTAAGGCAATTGTTACACACGGAATTAGTTTTTACAAAATCAAATCTTTCGTACGGAGACATTTTTGTAAAAGCGGCACACTGATATAAGTGTTCGTGTTTATTAGTTTTACACAACAAACAAGAATCAATCGCGGGCGTTTGCGTATTAACGAATGTTTTCGTCGAATTGTTTTTTGGTAGCGGTATATTTTTATTGTTATTAGATCTCGGTTGTGATTGTGAAAATGTTTGTTTTGTTGTCGAATGCGATGCAACCCTGGATTGTTCTTTGACGAAATCAATAAGATTTTTGTACGAAGGACACGTTTCCTTGCGATAAAACATCTCAAATAATTTTATCGATTCGGGATCTAGTTTTTGTAATGCGATATGCAAGAACAAAAAATCCGCTAAATCTTGTAATTTAAGCGCTTTAAACGCCTTAACGGAGGCGTCGAAATTACATAGAAAATACTCCAAATTAGAAGCGGACCCATTCGCTATGGGTTTAAAGTCTAACAGCTGATTGATATAGCCGGCTGCCATGGCGCGTTTGTCTTCATATTTATCAACCAGCGCTTGCCAAATTATGGGATAGTTTTCCCCTGTGGCTGGCAGCCCCGCGCATACCGACCTAGCCTTATCAGTCAGTTTACCTACTAGGAACTGAATGCGTTCGCTATCTGTTAAGCGTGAGTTGTTATGAATCACACTTTTAAATTGTTCATAGAATAATGGCCAATTACGAAGGTCGCCATTAAATTCCATTAGCTGCATAGGCGGGAGATTTTGCTTTAGAGCGGATTGCAAAGGCCGCTGAGACTCTGGCGAACTTTCGATTTCAGACTGAATGCGTTTGATTTGACAATACATATCCTCAAACGCGATCCAGGACTGATAATTAGCGGTTGCATCAGGCGTTAATCGTAAAACGCATTCATTGTACGAGTCTAAAACACGCTCAAAATCTGATCGCAATTGGTCTAGATTTGATACGCTATTTAAGAACGTTTTACGTTGAATTTCGTCTTCGTACGCCTTAACCGACAATTTGTATATGGTTTGTAAGCGGGCGAAGAAGGCACTGCGCTTAGCTTCTAAAATAACTAGTTCATTCTGGACGGGGTCCCTAGCCGCCTCGTCTTTAGGGTCTTTTTTCGGTGGCATGGTGTTGCGCGTTGAGTGTGACTATAAAACTTAGCCCACACAAATAAAATATAAGTAAACACGATTTGCGGGAATTAAAATGCGGTTCAAATATATGTCCGTAAACACGATTTACGGGAATTAAAAATGCGGTTCAAATAAATGTCCGTAAACACGATTTACGGGAATAACGGTGCGGTTAAATAACTGTGAGTACCTACTCGTAAACACAAGTCGCGGGAAAAAGCGGTTATAATAAATGTTTGACAAAAGTCGCGGAAATAAAAGTGCGGTTAAATAAATGTGAGTACCTACTCGTAAACACAAGTCGCGGGAAAAAGCGGTTATAATACCTAAATGTTTGACAAAAGTCGCGGAAATAAAAGTGCGGTTAAAATAGATGTAGGTATGTAACACAAATCGCGGGAAATAAAAGTATACAAAGGAAATGTGTTACAAAAAAGAAACAGTTTGTGAGAATAAGGCGGTTTAACTCTCCGTCTACAAAGTAGGTTAAGCGATGACCGTATAGGTACCTATTGACGGCACAGATCGGAGCGCGCGGCACGCAGTAGTTCGAGAAAAGATTAGAACGAAATAAAAGCGGGTAGATATGAACGAAACTCGTCAGCGCTCCCGTGCCAGTGTGAACAATAGCATGTATTTGTGACGTGTACATCAATTGAAAACTAAGAATCGTTAATTGCGTTGCTGAAATGTTAGTATCTTTAGAATAATGATACGAAGATATGATTGATGCGAAGTACGTAGATTTTACGTATCTATGGGTAAATTATATAATATAATGTCAAGGAGCTACTTTAAATAGATATAAATCCTAGGTTGGGGAATGAAATATAATTATCCGGATCGTTAGTGACCAAAACTTGGGGCGTACAGAATTGAATTTTGATCACGCCCTGCAAGGGTGTTTTAATTTGCGGTGCGCTTTCTAGTTTCCCTTTTCAGAGATTAGCGCGTTAGTGGACTGTATGTAGGTATCCAACCGTGTGGTCTATTGTCGTAGCTACTTGATGCGAAATTGTGCAGGAAAGTTAGCTGCCTTTGGAAATCGGAACAGGTGGATGAATCAGCTAACAGAAGGTTATAGGAGCCATGCGCACTTACTTGTGATTTGGGTGAACTCCTCCTTCACGCTAGCGTTTCGTGGCACACCATGTGCTCGTGTGGGGCGCGCAGCGCAATCCCAAATTGTCCAAAAACACCTTCACTTCACGAACAGTCGAACACCTTTTAATGCTGAGCTGACAGCATATATAGTTTTCAAACGATGTACAGAGATTTGCGGCGGATTTAATAAGATTTAATGTCTTTTATCAGCGGAGGATGTTACACGCACGCAGGAGAGAATTCAACAACACTTTACTCTCGCCAGGTGGGGCGAGCGTTGCGCACACGTCGTGTATGTGACAAGGACGAAGCGATATATCAGTGCGCATGTTGGAAAGGGATGATGTAGGTATAGGAATCGCGAGTATAGACACGACAACAGATTAAAGTCGGACATACCAACATACGAAATCCAACACAGTCAGTAATTGACATGATTCATCGTACAATTTATCCGTCAAAAAGTTACGTGTTGCAAATAATTTCTTCAATTCCTCGTTTTAGTATGGGATTTCCATTCAGTCGTTCATTCAGTACAGATCACTCACCGTCTAGGGTCGGATGCCAAAAAAATGACATAAGGGGATAGATTTAAGCTTCAAAAATGACGTTTAAATCTACCTAACGCGCGTACGGAAAGTTACGTGATCGACCCACTGTTGTAATTCTGTTCGTATCCGGTAATTTTATTTTCTCTCTAAATTTGGTAGTTATCTGGGGGCACGGCAGTGCCCCCGCCAAGTCGAGCAAAACAAAGGCACGGCCGTACCATCCTTTTCTCAAAGCCATTCAGGCCATTTTCAAAATCCTGTAATTTTGTGCTGGCTAAAGCTAGAACCCTGAATTTTCAGAAACATGTAGGGCATATTATGGCTAACATATAATATTAATAACATTCAATTTGAATTTTTAGTTTAAGAACTATTGTCCGTCAAAGTTCGTTAGTTTTGTCACTGACATACTCACTGATAATGATCACGCTAATTCTAAGGTACTTCTAGCGGACCCACAAGGTCCAAATTTCAAACGCAATTAGTTTTTAGCCTAGTAACTCATAAAAAACCTGAAAGTATTGCAATTTCAGTCACGCTTCAGAGATATACAAACTGCATAAGTAAGTTTGTAATCCTATACAAATTGATGCGATTACAAAGTTACTTTTGCAGTTCCTTCCTGTAAAACTATACAAACGGTATTTGCGGTAGGTAAAATAACAATCCCATACAAAGTCTACAAAAAGAAATAAGATCCCATAGAAAACATTCCATGTTAAAAAATAGGCCAAGTCTCGAAACACTTTCACAGTAAAAAGTGGTGAGATATTTCGTAGAGCCAAGTCAGGCATTCTTATTAATCTTTATTTGCTTGCTAAATAAAATTTTGTGACTTGGCAATCACACTTACATAGTTTTAGGTACCTAACTATGAAAAATTAGTAAATGCAGTAAAGTTGTGTGATTCCCAAGTTGCAGAATTTTATTTGGCAAGCAAATAAATATTTTTTTATTTTAATAAAAAGTTTTTTATGGAATACAAATTGACCACAACTGAGCGAACTAAATTCCAATAATTATTATCACAGTTTTGATGTATTATAATTATCACCTTTGAATCAGAGTAACCTAAATAAATGATGTTTCATGAACGCCACAGAGCATTGGGATCATATTTACACATGTTTTTTTACTACTCTGTATATGAAATGAGTATGTCAGTGACAAAAAGCATGCGTCTTGCTCAGAGGAATAAGAACACATTGGCCACGACATGTTGTCGACTTATGAAATCAACAAAAATAATGTCTGTAGTAGGGCCGGGTATTTACAATAAATTACCCTCCGAATTGAAAGATATTGAAAATGATGCGACATTTCTTAATAAGTTAAAAAAATGGCTGACTGATAAAGCTTTTTAAAGGAGTATATATAAAATATTGGTAATAATAATAATTTTAATCATTGTATAATGTTGACATTTTGTTTTTCATACCTAAATATTGTTATGTTATATTAATTGAATAATCAAATTTTTTGACATATTATAATTCTAATTTTGACATTTTGTTACTAATACCTAAATATTGTAATGTTATACTAGTTGAATAATCAAATTCATTTGACATATTATAATTCTATTTTGACATGTAATTTTTTATCTTTTATGAATAAATGAGTATGAGTATGAGTATGAGTATGAGTATCATAGATAAAAATGTATGTTGTCAAATTTTACTATACAGTTGTACGAGTTCTGAAATTTTTTATGGCGTCGGCCATGTTAAAAGATCCACGTTATCTCGCTCTGTCACAAAACAAAGTTGAATCGCATCCCTCAACAGCAGGCATGAATAAACAAACTCAGAGATACGAGTAGATACCAAAACTCCCTGGCGAACTGTTTCATTAGTCCAGTCACTAACTAGCAAAGTTGAGTCCACAACGAACTGCTAACAGGCAGCCAGGGGGCAATATGAGACATCCGTTTTGATTTACCATTCTGACTTCAAAAAAGGAGGAGGTTATATGTTCCACTGTATGGAATTTTTTTTTATGTTTATTCACCGATTTTCCGTCAATTGTTGACCGATTTTCAAATTTTTTTTTTATTCGAAAGAGTATACTCCCGAGGTTGTCCCATCGTCACCAACTTAGGATCTGATGATGGGAACCTAGAGAAATTGAGGGCAACCCTCAAATTGTATAGGCACGTGTTCGAGACATATCCGAACATAGATTAGCTACTAGCTTTTTATATTAATGGTGTTGGCATTACTGGGTGGGAGATGTTTCCGCTCTCAGTATCTTATGTAAAAAAAGAACGGTGTCTATAACACGTTGATAATAAAGCTTGTGAATTTAATTAATTCCGGCCTTTTACTCATGTTTCCCCTAACTGTGTGTGGAACATGAGAATGGTCCTTCGAAAGGTGCAAACCAGTGCAAAGTTCGCCAATAGTGTAACTATATTACACAACCTACAAGTTGCATGATCAATCGGGCTGTGAGGTGCAAAAAGCTTGCTGTTCTACAGTGTTAGTGGTAAGACTGTCGCGTTATTCTGTGTTATACGGAATTCTTCGGGTGTACGAGACTTCGCAGGGCAATTGCTACAGCTTCGTATGAAAACCGACTGCAGTCTTTTAAAAGGACACGGTGGTTTTGTCATAGCGTACATTCCAATAGTTGCGGCTGGGAGGCTCTCCAGATCTACATCGATTGAAGAAAATAATTGCGTCATTATAATCAAACGAAAGGTACTAAATATCACGTAGTTCATCGTCAGCTCCGTCATCGAAGTTGCTACATTTATTCCACACAATAAGATACATAACCTAAAAGAAGTTTACAACTCATGATCGTGGCTCGTCCCACATTGGCTGCATGTCAACGTTTCCGCTAACTTGCTTATGTTGGCACTTTGTGCCACTCTGTGGGCATTACAACGTTATCATCGGGTAAGCAGCGTGCATCCGAACGCAAGAAATCACGTGATTGCAAGATTCCGGCCAATCAGCGTTGCGAGGCGAATACGTAGAACGACGAAGTTAGCCGATGACGACCGAAACGTGCCGATCGGTGACATGACAGCGTAGTGTTTGGCGTTTGTATTCTCTTTGTGTGACAGAACGATACAACACAGGAAAAAAGTATTTTGTATTGCATGCCATATTCGCCATATTGTTTTCAGACATTGCAACATAATTGTGGTTTTGCAACCATTTTGTGCATAATTAAAAGTCTATACGCTCAATAGTGTGTAAAATAGTTTAAGGCTAATTAAGCGCTTAATAATAAGTTGGAGTTTTACTGGTAAGAAGTGAATTGTTGCATCAATAAGATCAAACCAGAATTGTTCCCTTTCGTTTGCGTGATATTTTATTGTCGTAATCTGTTTTGTTTCTGCAGTTTCGTTAAAAATGTCGTTAACTCGGCTTGTAAGTGACCGCGGCTATGTTAAGGGGTGCCTCACTCGTATGGAAACGTTCTGTACCTCGGAAGAGATAGGAAAGACAAGCCATGAGGCTCTTGTGTCAAAACGTCAACGTTTAGTAGATTATTTTCGAGAATATGAGACCCTGAACAAGGAAATTCTCAACACCTCAGACCAGGAAGATTACGAGGATTATGAGCGTAAGTACTCAAATTGTGTAACTTTGCTAGATTGTGCGATAGGCAAACGAAAAAAGGAACAAAATACTCCACCACCTGATAGCTCCAAAAATGGATTTAAAAGGTTACCGCCAATCGACATAACCCCGTTCGATGGTACAAACATAGAAGATTTTATTCCTTTTATAAATATCTTCAAGGCTGTCTTTCATTCAGACGCAAATATAAGTCCTTGTGAAAAACTATACTACTTACGTACTTATTTACACAGCGAGGCGCTTGACATCATAAAAAATTTGTCATTGACTGATGATAACTATTTATCAGCCCTGGAGTTGTTAGAAAAACGCTATAATAATGTTCCGATGATAGTAAATCACCATATAAACAGCTTGCTCGACTTGCCGACTTTTTCAAAGTGTACGGCACAGAATCTGCGCTCTCTTGTGTCTAAAGTAAATCAGCACACTGCAGCTCTCAAAAACCTGGACGTACCTGTAGGGCAATGGGGTGCGATCTTAGTAAATATATTGTCTCGCAAGGTTGATGCCTATACCAACAGGGGGTTTCATTTAGAACGAAATGAAAAAGAGTTACCCGGGTTATCAGAGTTCCTTGATTTTATAGAAAAACGTGCCGTGGCAATGGAGAATACTGCCAGCGAGAAGCCGCCACAGGCGCTGCCGACTTCAGCAAAACCTGTGAAGTCTGGCAAAGCCAGCTTAGTATCAGCAATGAAGCAGCTGTCATGTAAGTACTGCAACCAATCACACAAACTTTATGAGTGTGCGCAATTCAGGCTGTTGACAGTTCAAGATAGGTGTGATTTTGTAAACAGCAAGAAACTTTGTGTTTTGTGTTTGAATCAGCATCAGGGTAAATGTATGCTTCGCTTAAAATGCAATATTTGTCACAACGGGCATAACACGCTTATTCACTCTGACACTGAGTCAAAATCTGATGCAAATGTAAGTAATATTGCTACTGCAAGCTCGACTGGTGCTAGCGTTGACAGTGCCGTGGTGATGACTAACACTTCTCAAGAACAAGATGTTTTGTTGCCTACCGTGGTGGTAAGATTAATAGACAAGAATGGAAAATTTATTTATGCCCGTGCTTTGTTGGACAGCGGAAGCCAAGTGTCATATGTTACACATAAATTAGCTGAAAAAATTAACTGTAAAATTTCTAAAGCTAATAGGATTATTACAGGCATAATAGATGGCACCAATAGTGTCACACAAAAGACTGAGCTTGAGGTGTATTCCTCTGTGAATAACTTTAATTTGAATGTGACATGCTTTGTTACTAAAAACATTACATGCAACTTACCTCAACAGTCCTTTGATGTAAGAAAACTGAACATCCCCTCATATGTCAAGTTAGCTGACAAAGCATTCCATCAAACAGGTGAGATAAGCATGCTTTTAGGCTGTGAAATCTTCTTCCAGGTGCTGCAGAGGGAGACCCTACCGCTGACGCCGACTGGGCCTTACCTTGTGAATACTAAGTTCGGGTATGTTGTGGCGGGCAATCTGCCCGTATCTGCTGGCAGAGTTTCTACATCTAACTTATGCATAACTGTCAGAGGTAATCCATTACATAATAAAAATAATACACACATTAGTGAAGAAAAATGTAATTATTTGCAACAAAATAAGTCTTCTCCCTTTCTTGATAAACAGAGTGAGTTCTCCTTGGAAGAAAAAATTAATCACACTATTTCACAACTGTGGGAGTGTGAGAAAGTACCCAATGTCTACAAAGAGGGCACAACCGAACATCAGCTAGCAGAAGAAAGTTTTATAAACTCTGTCAAGCTTGTAAACAAAAAGTTTTCTGTAGCTTTACCATTAAAACTCCAGCTGGATGATGTTGGGTTGGGTGACTCATTTGGTAGGGTTTTGCAAAGGTTCTATAATCTTGAAAAACGGTTTTCCAAAGATAATAAATTATATGAAGGCTATAAAGATTTCATGCACGATTATGTTAGTCAAGGTCATGCTAAAATTTATGATATATCTAATTATGATCTCAAGGCAGGAAACGTTTATTTCATTCCGCATCACCCGGTTTTAAATCCAAATAGCAAGACCACACCGGTCCGTGCTGTTTTTGACGCCAGCATGGCTACAAGCAATAATTTATGTCTAAATGACATCATGCTTAATGGCCCCACTGTGCAGAATGATCTTTTCGATATTCTAACTTTATTTAGAACATTCCAATACATAGTACTTTGTGACGTCAAGGCTATGTATCGTGGGATTCTAGTAGATAGTGACTATCGCTGTTTACAAAACATTCTTTGGCGAGATTCGCCTACGCAACCTGTTCAATGTCTTCAGCTGCAGACTGTGACCTATGGTTTGAAGAGTTCGGCGTTTCTGGCCACACGCTGCTTAATCGAACTCGCCGACAGGTATAAAGATGAGTACCCACTAGCTTCGTTTGTCTTAAAAAACACAAGTTATGTTGATGATATCCAATGCGGTAGCAATAGTTTGGCAGAACTCGCAGAAACAAAACGGCAACTGATAGAGCTTATGGATAAAGCTAGTTTTTCCCTACACAAATGGTGTTCAAATTGCAGTGAGCTTTTAAGCGATATTCCTGAATCTATTCATCAGTTAAGCAGTAAAAATTTTGACAAAGTAAACAATACTTAGATAAAAACTCTAGGACTTTCCTATGATGTGCATACTGACACTTTGAATATGAAATGTCCAGTAACTGAAAAACAAAAAGGCTTCACTAAGAGGGAAATGCTTAGTTTTATTAGTAAGTTCTTTGACCCCTTAGGCCTTGTAGGACCTGTTTTGGTCCACGCAAAGTATTTGATGCAACAAGTCTGGGTTGAGAACTTGAAATGGGACGATGTGTTACCAGAGTACCTTAATAGAAAAATGGTTGACTTTACTAGCAATTTGATAGACATGTCTTATATTTCTGTACCTAGAAATATTAATGTACAATCGCCTGTCAAAATGGAACTGGTTGGGTATGCTGATGCCTCAAATATTGCGCACGGCTGTTGTTTGTATTTGAGAGTAGTTAGCCCTGATAATCATGTAAATGTCAATCTTTTATGTTCAAAATCTCGCATCAATCCAAAAGACAAAAATCTCACCACTCCCAGGCTTGAATTAAATAGTGCTCTTTTGGTAGCTATGTTAGCTAGAAAAGTATATAACACTTTGTCACTCAAATATGACAATATTAATACATTTCTGTACTCCGATTCAAAAATAGTGTTGTCTTGGCTAAATATAGAACCAGTAAAACTCACTGTGTATATTGCAAATAGAGTAGAGAAAATTAGGCAGTTATGTGATACTTTTCAGTGGAACTATGTAAACACAAATGAAAACCCAGCCGACTGTCTGTCGCGTGGAGTAGAGCCTCACGAACTAAAAGGGAATTTATTGTGGTTTCATGGTCCTCCATATTTAAAAAATATAAATTATGTACACTGTCCTTTAGAAAGTACAACACCAATGGATGTTGAACTTCCTGAACTCAAAAGGCTTTAACCTGCGTCCTTTGTATGTAGTACGGTACATAATCACTTTCAAGACTTCATTGAAAAATATTCAGATGTAGAAAAAATGACTAGAATATTATCATATGTAAAACGATTTTTGTTCAATTGTAAAAAACAAAATGTAAACAAGAAAAAAGGAACTTTGTGTCCAGATGAGTTAACTACCGCACTAAATGAATTGATCAAACTTGAACAAAGAAAACATTTTGAAAAGGAATTTAAATTTGGTGAGTTTAAAATTAATGAAAAATCAAGTTTAAGCAACTTAAATCCGTTTGTTGATGGTTTTTGGTCTCGTAAGAGTGGGAGGTAGATTGCAAAATGCAAACCTAGCATTTGATCAAAAACACCCTATCATCTTGCCCAAGGGTTCAGCTTTG
This sequence comes from Epinotia brunnichana, assembly GCA_963854355.1. Classification (NCBI taxonomy): domain Eukaryota; kingdom Metazoa; phylum Arthropoda; class Insecta; order Lepidoptera; family Tortricidae; genus Epinotia; species Epinotia brunnichana. Next base: position 56,327,254 of record OY977936.1, read on the forward strand.
ACCAAGTTATTGATTATTCATGAGCATATTAGACTCAAACATGCGGGGCAAAAGTTGACTCTGAGTAGCCTACACGAAAGATATTGGTTGATCAATGCAAATAGAGAAGTTAAATCCATTCTACATAAATGCGTGATGTGTTTTAGGTTAAAGGCTAAAAATGCAAGTCAACTCATGGGTTCTCTCCCCCTTGATAGAGTCAATATGGCACGACCATTCCAAATTGTAGGAACTGACTATGCCGGTGCCTTCAGGGTAAAGCAAACTAGGATTAGAAAACCTGTTATAACTAAAGCATATGTTGTAATGTTTATTTGCTTTCTTACAAAAGCCATTCACATTGAATTAGCGTCCGATATGACAACCAATACCTTTTTGGCCTGCTTAAAACGGTTTATTAGTCGCAGAAATAAACCTACTAAAATATATTGTGACAATGCCAGTTACTATAAAGGCGCCAATAACGTACTAAAAGAGTTGTATGAGTCACTGAATTCCACAGACCATCAAAATAAAATAATAAATTTCAGTAATGCAGAAAGAATTTCCTTTCATTTTATACCGTCTTACTCACCAGTATTCGGTGGTTTGTGGGAAGCAGGGATTAAAAGTATTAAATATCATATGAAACGTGTAATAGGTAATCTTGTACTTACTTATGAGGAGATGAACACGGTCTTGGTTCAGATTGAGAGCATTTTGAACTCTCGTCCACTTACCCCTCTATCTAGGGACTCAGATGATATGTCATACCTAACACCTGGGCACTTCCTCACTGGTGCGCCATTGACTTCATATCCAGAATTAAACCTAACTGATATAAATATAGGAAAACTTAGTTTCTGGAAACAATGTACTAAACTACAACAAACCTTTTGGGCCCAATGGCACAAGCAATACTTAACAATGCTACAGAGCAGACCTAAATGGCAGAGCTCCCAGCCCAATCTGCAGGAAGGGACTATGGTATTAATTAAGTCTGATAAGGTGACTCCTCTTCAGTGGCCAGTAGGTAGAATTGTAAAAGTGATACCAGGCAACGACAATTTAGTTCGCGCGCTTGATGTAAAAACGCCTAAAGGGTTTGTCATTAGAACTAGTATAATGAAAGTTTGTCCACTCCCTATTGATTATAATTAGTTTATAGTAATGGTATACAATGTACTATTATATTATTATTTCTCAAAGGCATTGTGGTGGGCCGACTCTCACTTAGTGTAAGCTAAATAATTTAAATTAAGTGAACTAAAATTACTAAAAAATTTAGATTTATTACTATGCTATTGGATTGTGTAACTCAAATACCTAAAGTCTCAAATAAGTACTAGTAGTAGTAGAAGTATACTATTTCAAGTAAAAAAAAAAAAAAAAAAAAAAGGGAAAACCTTGTACTTACCTATTTTCTATTCTCAGTTAAGTATCTTTTCTTAAGTTTGTTTAGTCAAGACCTGCTTGGGCATTTGCGTATCAGCAGGTACTAAAAAGACATGTGATAGGTACAGTATATATTGGTGTTTTAGGTATAGTTTATTACATTGTAAAGTGTAGTTGGTTAAGTAGAAATAGGTCTTAATTAACATTTTGGCCTAGGCCCGAACATGTTCGAGACATATCCGAACATAGATTAGCTACTAGCTTTTTATATTAATGGTGTTGGCATTACTGGGTGGGAGATGTTTCCGCTCTCAGTATCTTATGTAAAAAAAGAACGGTGTCTATAACACGTTGATAATAAAGCTTGTGAATTTAATTAATTCCGGCCTTTTACTCATGTTTCCCCTAACTGTGTGTGGAACAGCACGCATGTAGCGATTTTGGTATTTTTTTATTAAAACTCGTGTATATACCCTCGAAAATTGCAATTTTGGAT